>OOFE01023403.1:2760-16532 GCA_900323365.1 Monocentris japonica | reverse complement strand
TGCTGGAGGCTGGTGGAGGCTGGTGGAGGCTGGTGGAGACTGACAGGCTGGTAGAGGCTGACAGGCTGCTAGAGGCTGGTGGAGGCTAGTAGAGGCTGGTGGAGGCTGCTAGTGGTGGTGGAGGCTGCTAGAGGCTGGTGGAGGCTGCTAGAGGCTGGTAGAGGCTGGTGGAAGCTGACAGGCTGGTGGAGGCTGGTAGAGGCTGGTAGAGGCTGACAGGCTGGTGGAGGCTGGTAGAGGCTGGTAGAGGCTGGTGGAAGCTGACAGGCTGGTGGAGGCTGGTGGAGGCTGGTAGAGGCTGGTGGAGGCTGGTGGAGGCTGGTAGAAGCTGACAGGCTGCTAGTGGTGGTCTGGTTGGTTTACAGTAACTACACTAACGTCTCTAAATAAATGTGTTGATGGTTTATTGGTGTTAAAATATTACATGCAGCACCTTTAAGACAACAATCGGCAGTAGACCATGAAAATTGAAAAGACGTTGAATTCTGGACTGAAAGTTACGCTGTACTTACAGAGATGAGTTTCCGACTCGGACCAGATCCAGGGACAGCCAGGGGGTCTAGTGGTCTCTAAAAACCCCAAAACAAATCAGTTGCAGTACAAGTACAGTATGAGTGCTCTACAGTCTAGTCACTCTGAGGAGCGACAGGAACAGCGGTCCTACCTCAGTGATATTGGGTCTGACAGGTTTGTACTCCTTCCTGTTTCCAGCGATGTCTTTCATAAAACTGTCCAACTGTCCAGCTGCATCGGACATTTTCTGTGGCGTCACATTGACTGCACACCTATAAGGACAAAAATATCAATTTGAAATGACTCACATAAAGTATGCATTGTATAAGTATACAAAGTGTACATTTCAATATTGTCTTCAAAGAGTATTTTCAATAAAAGTACCAATTACAACAGAATAGAACAGAACAGATCTATATTAACTCCACAGACAAGAGACACTAATAACAGACATTATAGACAGATCACTATGTTAGTACTATCATACCACACCATATCAACAGGCTGGACATGTTCCCACCTCATGTTCTCGGGGTTGAGGATGTGTTTTTTGATCCTGGGGAGCGTTCGGAGGACCTGGCTGAGGTCTGACATCTCAGCTATCCTCTTCATGAACTTCACCTAATATCCAAACAACCAAAACGTGAAGGCTGCCGCAAGAAATATTGGCATTTAAGAAACAAAAAATCTCTTTCAAATGGTCTCCCACAGGTAAGAAGGACTATGACCCGGCCTAGAATAACCCAGTGGAACAAAGAATGATGAACAAGGCATAACTATTGACCTAGGCCTGCAAATGTCACAGCAGTGGGGAAAAACTAAATAACACACAAGCAGAAAATACTGCTAACATCCAAAGCTAAAATGTATGTTCTGGGGTATTTTTGGAGAAAAACAACTTTGTTTCAGGTAATGGTGTGGCTCTGTCTATGCTGTCTCTGTGTGAGGATTTTTGATTTGATATACTTTGTTCATCCCCCAAGAGAAAATCCTCCCTTACCCCCAAGGAGGGGAAGGAGGAGAGAGCATTTGTGAAGGTTAATGCTCCATTTGCAGACTGGAAGGCGGGATGGGTTTTTTTTTAGGACTGAGTGACTCATCTTCTCAAACACATACAGTCTTAGCCCAGGGCATGGCATCACGATCAACCCTCGTATACAATACCTGTTCCATCCCTCCGAAGGTCTCCTCGAGGTCTCCTGCTGGACTCAGGTTCCGGCCCGCCCGGGTAATGGCGTACATGTGACCTGAGTAAGAGATCCCATTGGCCAGCTCCTGTGCTGACATCATCACCAGCACCCTCAGGCGCTCCTCGTCGTTAAAGTGGGGGCTGGAGGAAAGATGGAAAAATGTGCTTCGTGTATTGCCACCTGTACTCACACATAGCCAATCTGAGCTAGCTGATGAGCCAACAGTGTTGCAGCAGTGAGTCATGACTGTACAAGTCATACTGTATAGCAATGCTGGCATTTGGCTGCTGTTTGGCCACGTTGCCCAAAAGATCAGCTGCAGCTGAGTTTCCCACGACAACAAATGAGGAAACAAGATCCACTTTAGGTGACGTCTTTCTCTTTGTAGAAACTGAATGGCCTCTTGAGTTGCTGGCGTTGTGAATGTACTGTTGAGGACGTACCTGTTGAATATGTCGCTCCACAGCCGAAACATGTCTGGAAGGTTCCTCTCCAGGCAGGAGGAGGACAGGAGGACGCCCTGGGACGGAGAACAGAGAGGGAATGACAGATACTCTTCACAGCATGAGCAATGAATGAAATCAAATGATTGTAAGTTGAACTACTGGTCAGTATGAGCTTTCAGACACAGACAGAGGTTGGTGCTGACCTGTTCGTACATGTCCAGGTGGGCGGAGTCAGGGACGACTTGGGTGGAGACAGACATGCCCCCTGTCTTCAGCTCCATCTGCTGGGCCTGCTGCCTGTAGTCTAGATCTCCACAGCCCATCCTGGTTGAAGAGACACACACACACACACACACACACACACACACACACTCTTGCTAATATACACTCTGCAAGATAGGGAGTGCATATACACACACACAAGCACTGGATTATCTAGTATATACTCTTATTGTCCCAGTCTCACATTGTGCACATGCATGCACCCACAGGAACACAAAAAATAGCAGGGAAACGGTACTCTCCCATTAGCAATAGATGGGATCTTGTTCTGGTCCTTACAGACCGACTCACCTGGTGATAATACTGCAGAAGAGCGGGACGTATAGCTTGAGGTCCTCCGGCAGGGTGTTGAGACTACACACGGCTCGGAAGTAAACCATGCCATTGGTGGGCTGCTCACAGTACTGCACCGGGACCCGTCCTGTGGAGGAAGTTTAACCAGACACTCTTGACCAGCTCAGTTTTACAGAACAGGTTCTCTTGTATGAGGCTAGTTTCAGAGTTGATAATAGTCCTGGAACATATTATTTTTGATCGTGGGTGAGGCAGTCCTCTACATGCTATCAAACGTCATCAGGGTATACTTGAGAAAGTTATTTTCTAGGAAC
Organism: Monocentris japonica; assembly: GCA_900323365.1. Lineage (NCBI taxonomy): Eukaryota > Metazoa > Chordata > Actinopteri > Trachichthyiformes > Monocentridae > Monocentris > Monocentris japonica. Next base: position 13,493 of record OOFE01023403.1, on the reverse strand, counting down.
CATGCTTGTTTTTTTTTCTTGAGCAGTATGTGATTAATAAGAGGAAGAAAAAAAACCTGTAGCATTGGAAAAATTAAACTTTAACTATGAATCTTCACGCTTTAGCTACAGCAGCACTAGCCAGTTAGCTGTAATTAAATGGCCTGTGTGCATCTACAGAGACAAAGAGCAAAAGGACACGAGGTTTAATCAAACAGTCACGCTGTCTCTAGAGCCTGACCTAGTGCACAACATACACACAACAAGCTTAAAGGAGAAGTTCAATTGTGCTGTATGTGGCTGGGCTGTACTATACCTGCAGTGCCCATCGCTACAGGAGTGGCAGCTATCGTGCGTTCGATGTCTGACACTTTGAGGGCAGGCAGACAGGAGGCGTCCTGGGTCTGACTCTGAGCAGCCAGCAGCTTCAAACCTGTCGAAGAAAAGAAACATTAGTAGACGCCAAGTTTTTCTGGCATTTGGTGCTTGGGTGTTGGTTTCAGACCCTGGTCCGTACCCTGGGCACCGACCTCCTTGTGGGCAGGGAAACTCCTACAAGGATCAGTGAAATATTATTCTTATTCCTACCTTTGTCATAGATCTCCTTCCTGTCGCTGTCAGACAGAGCCTGGATTTTCTTTTGTAGTTTCTCCTCCTCGGCCTTGGCCTGTTTCTCCAGGTAGGCGTCGTCGGGGCTCATGGACAGCGTCAGTCTGTGGGTGTTTTCCTGCATGGGGGGCGTCGATGGGAGGGTGAGGTGAGTCAGCAGGAATGAACATTACACACTCAGCAGGGTGACGTCATGAACAAAAAGACCGTCTCTCAACTGGAGGACCTTCCCTGCTGAAGTGTCCTTGAGCAAGATACTGAATCCCTACCAACTCCAGACCCTGACCTCTGACCTCCCTGTGGAAGGGGCTCAAGAGAGTTTCCCTACATGGAGCAATAGAGGATCACGGTAGTTTATTACTGAGCTCCATTAGGCCACAGGCGGTGTAGGCTGTGTGTTTCTGTGTAACTTTGTATTGTAGGATTTCTCCCAAAATGTATCCTGACACATAAAACTGGCTTGTAAAGTTGGACTATATTGAATTACATAGAAGGGATGCCATGACATTTAAGATATAATCTGTAATCTGTTCTTTTTACAGTTGAACATTTTAAATCGGCCTCCTTCCACATGCTATGCCTGTAAATTGAACTGAAAACTCACTTTTCCAACACTGGGTGAGGTAATGGTGTCTATTTGGTGTCTATTTGGTGTCTATTTGGTGTCCCTGTAAAGTAACTATTACATTGAACAAATACACATGCAAACAAATGGCTAGATATCAGACCTCTCCTCCGTGTGCTCTACACCATGCTACACTACATACAAAGGATCTTGTATCAATGGAAGCATATTTGTCCTCATGTTCTAAACTCATGTAACTCACCTTAAAGTAGTGCTGCACTTTGTCCTGGAGGAAGCGAGGGTTGTCCTTCAGGGCCCGTCTGAACTGGGCCACGCTGTCGCTGATCTGCAGCAGCTCCACCGGGTCGCCGTCATGGTTCCAGCATGACGCTATGTACTGCACACACCAACACACACACACACACAACGTAAAGAGTCAGGCAACGATGGATAAAAACTGAAGCACTGAAACAAATGATGAATCAAACAATGAAAACAATGATAGAGGAGTTGAAAAGTTTATTCTTGTGCTTTATTATTTTCATAGTGAGGGTTCTGCTTGTACCTTATGTATGATAGCATTGTGTCCACCTCTATGCCTAAATGTGATGATTTTCAACCCAGAGGCCTTAAGATCCTAAGATCCAGAGGCCTAAGATACCTTGTATGGATACTGGACAGAGAGGAAGCTTTCTAGACTTACACATCCAACAGGAAGGAACAACACCAATAAACTGCTTCGTATACAGGAGACTCCCTGAACCATCACTATGAAAAAGTTTACAACTTCATCCATGAAGTTTAAAAAAATAGACCCCGAATCATACAAACATAGGGAGAGAACGAGACAACAACAACAGAAACAAATAAAAATACAGAGAACACAAACTGATATCCTTGGTATTGTTCACGGCCCGCCCACTTCCTGTGTCTAAGCTGAAGGATCTGCTCCAGCTAAGAGCGTCCTTGTGGCTGTTAAAAACAAAATGAAGGTTGCAGATAAACGGCGCTGGACTCACCGAGGCCAGAGACAAGCCGAAGCTGGTGGACTGGTGTTTCATCTGGATCTCAATCTTGTGGAGAAGAGCCTCGATCCGCTCCTCCTCGAAGCCGTCCCTTCATTGGCCGATAAGGAGAAACCGTTTTTACATGCAGCCAATGAGGAAACAACTACCCAGCAGTTGTTTATCGTACATGAACATTTGAGGGACATGTCATGTTGCACTCTTTGCCAAGAAAGTCAGGAAAATGCGTGTCGGAAAACAGAATGTGCACTGGGGCGGTGGGACAAAAAAGATGAATCCACAACCTTGATCTGCAGTCAAGCAGGTCACAGTCAACGTTGCAGTCCTATGGCTACCATGTTTCGGTTATAAAAAAAAAGAAAATACATCACATAAAGTATTTAGTGAGTATAGTACTTACGCGATAATATCATCGATGGTTTGGTTGATGATTTGCTTGACCTTCTCTATGTCCTCCTCGGCCATCCCCTGGAGTCCTATGGTGAACGACGCCTCTTTGGTGCTGCCATCATAACTGGAGGACAGGGGATTAACAATGGCATCCTCCAGGTCAAAAGGTATTTGCAGATACTTTTTAACGGTTTTCTTTGACTCATGAGGCAGAGGGGTGGGTCTTTGTCGTATATGACAATACAATCAGTGCCAGACAGTTTAAGCCAGTGTTACCTAACTGGTGGCTGTCAGACGAGGTCAGTGTGAAATCCTTTAAACTTTTTTTTTTTTTTTTTTTATTTTATTTTTTTTAAATGTTCAAATGGATAAAAAAAACAAACTTCAAAATCCCATTCACAAAAACTAATAAATGTCATTAAAAGTCAGACTTTTTCATTAAAAACCCAGAAAGAACATAAACGGCAGTTGCCTACTCCAAGCAGGCTTTATCAAGAGTTATTTGAGACTACAACATGATGCAGGTCTGCTGTTATTATGTTGTGCACACACCCTACGACAGAGGAGAAGTCTGTTCCTATCTTGGGTTCGATGAGAGCCTTGTAGAAGGGAGCGTTCGGTCCAGAGATCATCAGAGAGGACAGCAGGCTGAGGGTGAAGCCTTCAAACGTATCTGTGATGCTGTAGAGGAAACAGGAAGAGGTCATGAAGACATAACTGAATCATAAAAATAATAACCTTTTACTGTACGACTGTATGTTAGCACGAGGAGAACACTGCAACTCAAGAAGATGAATCTACTGTATTTGGGAATTGTCAATGCTCTGAGAAAGTTGTTTCTTTTGTCTTTTGTGTTCTTGGTCCGTATTTTACCAATAAAGTGTTGTTGTTGTCTTCCTTTAGAAAGTGTGTCTCAACAGGACTAACCCGGCTAAATAAAGTTTAAACAACCACAACGGACGATGCAGAATCTGTAGTTTCAGTATGTAAGGTGTGTGTAAACAGCTGCAGGTGTGGCGGCGATGTGGATCTTACTCTCCCAGCAGGTAGCTCATACACAGTGTATTCTGCTTGGCTGGATCTGGAGCCAGGGCGTCGGGGCTGCAGGTCACATGGTCCTCTCTCTGGGAAACCAATTACACAAGGCTTACGATGAGATCAGACTGACTACCTGAAACGTTGACGAGTTCAATTAAAATCTGACCAGGCATGTGAATTTGTATTGAAATTGTATTTCTGTTTGTGAGGACTTATACTATAATTCAAAATGTAAAAATGTCCCTTCCTTGCACACTTAGGGGCCTGAAAGGACGCCGTCGCCCAGCCCTCACTTCAAATACATCGTTACGCTACAACAGAGGCGCTCATGTGGACTTACAGGGCTGGTCCAGTGTGGCTGGGGGGGGACCTGGGTGTTCGGCTCAGTGCGTTCGAACCTGGACAAAGCCTCCTCTTCGATCTGCTTCAGATGCTGCTCCAAGGGAAGGTCTCCATAGGTAAAGAACCTGCAGGAGGTAGAACACGCACAGTTCCTGTAGGTGGCGCTCTTTTCTTTGTCTGGTCAGCCACGGTGGCTATCGCTGCTCATGCTGACTACCCAGTTCTTCTGTTGTTTATTCCAAACAAACCTAGAAACGACACCAGCTACGCTTGTTTTTCAAACTCTCCACTATCCGGTCTTTTCCCCGGCTACGGCCCTCAAGACACACGTAGATGCATCATTTCCTGTGCGTGCATCATTTTTGCCAGGAATGGCAGAACCGGCCAGCAGCAAGGGAAAGCTCTAACTGAATGCCAGCACATTGAATGGCTAAAAATATATCAACGATATACCAAAATATAAGATACTGGATGATGATGAAAATGTTTGGCAATATGTGGAAATAATTTAGTAACAGTTTTATAAAAGCAATAACCAACTCAAGGCCATGACATGTGTGTGTGTGTATTCCTCTACCGAGCGTTGCTGGGGTGGTAGTGTGTGGCATGGAAGTGTCGGAGCTGCTCCCAGGAGAGGTCGGGGATGGCCAGAGGCTCTCCCCCAGACACCACAGAGTAGGTGTGGTCTGGATACAGCTTGTTCTGCAGGTGCTGGGCGTACACGCGCTCGTTCTCCGACTGGTAGAACGAACACACACACACACACACACACACACACACACACACACACACACCGAGAGACTGAATTCAATACTGAATTTTTAGAAATGCAGCATCTGAAAAGATCCGCTCCAACAGTCCAGTATGTCTTGAACTGGATCCCAGGCCTCCTATACTGGCTGACAAGCCTGGTGCCAAAATGTTGGATATAAAACTTAGTATTGGTGTCACAGTAAAATTCTGGTATCATAGCAGAGTTACAAACACGCCACAGGTTCCCATCCAAGCCACATATTTTCAGATCGTCAATGAACCAAATCGCTGTTGTTGTGTGAAAACCTCATAACTCCAATTTTGGTTTTCACATCAATTGGAGGATTTCGTGGACCTCTGTTGGACCTCTTGGGTTTATGAAACCGTTTCAAAACCCAATTGGATAAACTCAAAACTGAATTAAAAACGAAGCTGTTTGTCATAGTTCCTGAAAAGTTGACATTTTGGAGACACAAGGTTTTCACCCGACAGCAACAAAATGCGCTCACTTGTATTTTTGTTAGCCGGTCATAGCCAGGCCGGCATAAGGCTGTCTTTGCTGTCAGACTGTTAGATTGTAAGCTCAGGCTGGCAGAATCAGTTTTGACTTTATTTACACATACGTGCTTTTACACAACGCCATCTGGGACTAACTTACAAAAGCCCCCTTCATCTCATTGAACACCACTCCTTTGAACACCAGAGGAGAGTTGGGATCTGTCGGGGTTTCATTCTCCAGCCTCCAGCCCTCCTGCCTGGAACAGACAGGCTCTCATCAGATATCACTCATTTCATCATTGTGACCATACCAGACCCGTCAAACAGTATTCACAAATACTTTTTATCATTTGTTTTAGCCTGAGGTAGGTGCCAAGCGGGTGGGGTTGAACACACAGGACAATACAGTGACTGCCAGAATGTCTAGACAATCACAGGAAAGTATTTGAAAGTCAGTTTAAGATACTTTAGGACACTATCTGAATTGTCCCGGTGCAGTAAATCAACACCCATCTGGTGCTCCATGAGAGTTAAAAAATAAAAAAACACCGATGAGATTGTGCAGTTAAGATGCTAAATCCCATTTGGACTGGTGGTAGGGATTCTGTTAGCTTAAGCTCACCAGAAATCGAGCTCCCGTAAACACGGGAAGAAAACTGCGTCCAGGTAGACGGACAGAAGATTCTGGAAGTCCTTTCCGTTTTGAGTGGAGAACGGATACATGGTGTAGTCGCTGGCTGTAAATCACAACGAAGAGAACATCTGAGAGAAAATAACATCCGCCACTTTGGCAGGTAACCAACCGTCAATATGAAGAATCTAGCTGGCTAGTAGAATGATGAATTTTGGGATGGACTAGTCACGGCAGCCAGTGGATGGGTAGGTTAGTTTCCAGCACTGATCTTAGTTGACACACACACACACACACACACACACACACAGGATGGTAATACTTATGTGATTGGCTAACCTTTATAGCACCCATTGTATACACTATGTGGCAAAGCCCACTCATCTGATACTGAACACTAGGAATTACTTACAAACCCTGTATGACCTGGGTTGTGTTTTATAAGTGTTTTGCTTTTGTGTTCTCCATGATCGCTCTGAGAAGGACGTCCGTGATATAAAAACTGTCCAGTGGTCTGTTCCTACCTGTGAAGGCGTTCATGAAGGTGGACAGGGACCTGTTGAGCATCTTGAAGAAGGGGTCTCTACAGGGGTACCTCTCTGATCCACACAGCACCGTATGCTCCAGGATGTGTGGGACCCCTGTGCTGTCCATGGGGGTCGTCCTGAACAGGACGCTGAACAAGTGTAGAAACATGAGCATTAGTCTATCCCCTCTTCAACGTTTTAGTGAGACTTTCGAGATGAAGTGACGTGATCAACGAGGTAATCACAGATGAAGATGGGGACATCAACACACACAAAGTTCAAAATCACACAGCAGCGCCACATGAAAACCATTAATAAGAGTAATGACAAGGGCATCAGACACATTTCAGGTGTCTGCGGGGTAAAAAGTCTCAAATTCAATTAAGTTCAAATCTGTTTTCCCACACACACAGATACCAAAACAATGAAACACATTTCGACCCACCTGAAGAGGTTATTGGAGTCATCTCTCGCAGCATGCAGGTGCTGAGCTCCAGTTTTATCATGGGTCAACTTTACCGCTGTGAGAAACAAGTCAGGGACCGCTACAACCTGGGGATAAAAATTTACCAGTTGGAATGATCAGTTTTTGAGCCAGCAGTGTGGGAAGGGGTCAAGGTCCAGTCCCAGTCCGAGGCCCAGCATCATGTCCAGTATCAGAGCTGTCGGTAGGGAGGTCAATGCAGTCGCAACGGGAGGAGTTGCAACCAATAAGCACAACCAGAGTTAGAGTAGAAAAAGCTCTTGTATAGATTCTGAAACGTGTTTACAGCTCACTATTGTCGCTTCACTTGATGAGCCAAAATGATGCAACTTTGACTCTTTTGACATACTTTGAGCCTGCAGATAATGCTGTAATAGAAATATAACAATACAATTAACAACACATTTAACAACAATAAAACACTCATTTCATGACAGTAAAGTTACTCCGATTTTTTCTTGCTGTCAAGTGCTGTGTTAGCTAGAGAGTCCCTGACAAGTGACAGAGCAAAAAGGTGGCTAGCAGCGGGTAGCCTACCTCTCTCACTGTAAAGCCATGTATCCTCTGGCCAGGCTGGTACTGAAGAGCCCTCTCCCTCGCCGAGGTGCTCTTCAACCTCCACGTACGATGCTGTCCGTTAAAACTACGAGAGGAACGTTACCGGTTCGGTTACAGTCGCTCGGTTTCATCAACTGTTACATCAGTTGTTCCCACATTACGACAGAAGCGAAAGACAAAAGCTCTACATGCTCAAAGACAGCCGAGGAGTGTCGTCGTAAAAACGGAAGATCGGCGGAACACAAAATACATCATTTTATTATACACTTTAACCAGCTAGGTTAACATCATGCTGACATGCTCACCTTAGATGTCGAAGTTTCTGGAACACCGTTTTTGTTTGCCGAAACATTGTTTTTTATTGATTAGTTATAAAAGTATGACGGTTGCTAGGGTATTTATCCATAAAATTACAAAATTTTATTACAATATTGTCAATAATTCCACATTATTTGGCTCAGCATCCTGTGCTCATGTCCTTTCATGCCGTACAGTGCTACAGTTGACACATTGGATCGGTGGTGCACGTGAAAACGGCGCAGCACCTGCGTCATCCGGAGATAACGCAGTACTTGCAGAGTCATTTACTCCAATCATACGCCTTAGAACTCTAGAGCAATTCTTGGCACCCGTGAGCCGAACTTCTACCTTCTAACATCCTTGTTTCCGATTGGCCGAACTGTGGAAGAAGCGCAGATATGATTGGCTAAACGTAATATCGCTAAGGTTACCAAACCATGACTGGTACAGAGAGAGAGGGGGCACGAGACAACATTTTTCAGAAACAAATGTAACTTTGGGTATCAAATTTTAACTTTTGTTGAGTTTTCGTGTTCAACATGATTTTATTTCCATGTAAGCGTTTTACCTTGTTTTATTTTTGTACTCGTAAGTGTGATTTATTCTTTCTACCAGCAGATGGCGCTGTGATGTCAGGTTTAGTTAGTCATACAGTACAGTATTTCTACACACTGTGTCCCAATACCTTTCTAATATTGAGATGCATCCTGCTGTTGCACTTCAATCCAAGTCTCTGTTGTCTTAAGGTTTGAAAATCCCTCTTCAACCTGCCTCTTCCTCCTCTTCATCTCCATCTGCCCCTCTGCGAATTAAGAGGATTTAATAAGTGAAATCAATATGGTATCATAGATTTCACCTGGATTCAACTGGTTTGTCTATTTTATTAAAAAAAAAACAAAAAAAAAACAGGTTATTGTAATGTTTTATGGATTCGGCACAAGCTGTGTTGAATGTGCCTCAACATATCAGTGCAATATCAACTCTACTCTTATGAAATGGAACTGTAGTAGTCCTGTAACGAATTTTAGAAGGATACTGTACAGAAATAATACTATAGAAATATTATAGTGAAACCACAGGAGATAAAAGAATACCATACAGTATGATAAAGTCACTATAAACCTACTATTGGGTATCACAGACACGCTATAAGTCCCTATAGGAATATTACAGGAATAGTACAGTGATTTTTCATTAAGGTATCATCTGCCCTTGCACCTTGTGATGGCCTCACCAAGACTACTTGTAGGCGAACAAAAAGTAAATCATTTTGTCATGAATACCATTTGAGGCACGGCCATTCTTTGAATTTTCACTGACAACATGTGGGAGATATTCCAATAGCATAAATAGGAGGCCTTGGCGAGGAGGCAGGAGGGTTTTGGCAGAGCGGGAGCGTCCTCCAAACACAGTACCTGACTTCAATCTGGCGGTGCATGTTCATTATCAGCGACAACCTTGAGCACACAAAGCAGGGTGAAGCAAGGGATCTAGTCTGCCATTCAGTGTTCAGATCTGATATTTTCTTTGAATAGGTGAAAAAATCTGAAGTTCAGGTGACATCATTTAACTTGATTCAGATGAAATTCAACTTGTTTAAAAGGATTTCACTCAAATCTTGAAACCAGCGGGGTGATATGGGTGATTTCAAGATGTTGTTGTTTGTTTTGAGAAAATTTTACTCATTTGACCTTCATCCCGGTTCGTCTCTGGGAGTGCATGAGCTGTTTTTTGGAGACGAGAGTTGGGCGCTTTGATGACACTGACACTGACAACAGTGTATTGGAGCTGTTGGGTTGTGGTGTTGGTCAAGTCACAGTCAGAATCAGTTTAACTGGCAGGACAGGATAAATAGATGGGGATTTATCTTGTTGTCATGTGGAAACCTTCAAATCCAATGTTTTAACTTCAATTGAAGGATCAGACATATACAACTCTTGTGCTTTTCAAACCCCATTTGATAAAGTTGTATGTCATAGTTCCTGGAAAGCTGACATTTTGGACATACAAGGTTTCCCCCCCGACATCGACTGTACGGTACATGGACAGCAGCACAGTTGGTGTTGACGTGCTTTTCTTCTCAGGTGATCCACAGGATTTTCTAAAGGTCTAGACTGTCTAGACGGCAGCTCGTCCAGCTTTAGTCTATGTGTCAGTGTCAGATAGGATACTAAACCCCAGCCTCGCAAGCTTTCCCTTGCTTTTTATAAAACCCTTTTTCATCCAGGGAAAAGTTGCTGAGCACAGACGCACTGCTGCCGCCTCATATTCACCAACAGTTGGGAGTTAGTGCCTTGCTCAAGAGCTGTACCTGTGAGGACATTCATTCCCTCGCCCCTAACCGTGACCGTAACCCTCACCACTAACCTTAAAGGATAACACCCCATTGGTCACCTTGGCACCAAAACCATCTCTTTGTCTCTGGTAGATAGCGCTGTCTGGTGCGCACGCTAACGCTTTAGCACACAGGACTGTTGGCGTTCAACAAAGTATAAAGCTAGACCTCTTAGTAGTCCAAATAAGTTTTAGTTTTTATTCTGTGGTCTGTGGATTCATAACTTCTGAAAGCAAAATCTCAATCTTCAAGCTGTGTGGCTAACGTCACTCACTTCCTGTGTCAACAAAACAAGTCACTCTCAAACTCTCCCATTGAAAATTCTTCTTTTTGTTGAATTCTAGGTCTAATTTATCAGTCTCCTAAAAAAAGTCTGGCAGGTTTAGACAGTTTTTTTTGCTGTAAGTTCTTGTTTTCTCACTTTTAGTTTAAGGCTAATCACCTAAAGCTACGTAACATCCTGTGTGCTAAAGTGTTAGCAGTTAGCAAGTGTCGCGCCAGACAGAGCTATCTACCACAGAGAGATGATGTTGGTGCCAATCCTCTCGTCAGTTATTGGGTAAAAGGTTGTTGTCCTCCTTTAACTCGTATCCTAACCTGAACCTAATGCTAACTCTAATCTTAACCCCAACATAACTCCTGATCCAAAATGAGCCTGTGTGAAGAAGAGAGGACCGCCAAAATTATCTGTGACCTCAC
>OOFE01023394.1:0-10324 GCA_900323365.1 Monocentris japonica | reverse complement strand
ACACATTTTAGAATAACAGTATCATCAAAACTATGAAATAACATGAAAGGAATTATGCAGTGACCAAAAAAATGTGAAACAAATCAATACTATCTTAGATTTTAGATTCTTCAAAGTAGCCGCCCTTTGGCTTTCGGCATTAACAAGCAAAGAAATTCCACAAATGAACTTTTAAAGGCCACAATCACTATGTGTGCTTTTAAAATCATGATTTAATCATTGATCTTCAACATTCTCCACCTCTACATTTAAAATTTCAAGTTCTAAATGAAAACTACTCATTGGGGGTGCATTTCAAAAAAACTTTTATTTTTACTTTAAATTTTAGTTTTGAAAAGAAATTCATACATAGGGATCAACTTCACTATTTATATTTGTCTAAGAAACTAATTTCAAGCATTTAAGCATCAAGCCTTTAGATCAAAATGTCTTTAAGATCATGAGAAACAGTCAGGTGTGTCCAAACTTTTGACTGGTACTGTACATTTATTCACCTTTGCTACAGACTTTTTGTCAACAACATTCCTGCTTTGCCTTTAGGGTCTTTCTCTTATTTAAAACCTCCCAGAGAAATGGTAGTTACTGTAGCTCTGCTGTGGAATGAATGATCAGTTCAGTAAGTTTCAGTAAGTCTCAAGTTCGTATGTCCAGATCCAGGGGTCAAGTGAAGTCAGAAGTAGAAAAATATTTATCCACGTGAAATTTCAAGGATCGTTCACGATTGTTTGCACCTTTAGAAAATCCAGAATCTTTCCTAAGTGAGTGAATTATTCCAGGAAAGTATATTCAGTCTAGTCTGAGCTAACTATTTATTTCTTGTTGGTTTAGGTTTTCTAATCTACATTGTTTTTGCAATTGAATTTACAACACACAATGTCAGAGGCCAATAAAATGAAACTCCCCCTGCACTGCACTGCCCCCCCACCATGCACGATCTTGTGACTGTACGCATTTTCTATTCTGTGCTCTATTCTGTTGTCAAGTGAGAATATTAACAGATAATCCATAATAATAACACCTTGTAACAATGCAACACATCAGACGAACAGGGGAGGGAAATACAGTTTGAAGTCATCATGCCACAAGTCCAAACCTTGTCCGAGTCAGATGAAGCTGTCACACTGGAGCGTGTTTCAGGTTCAAGTCGAGTCAGATGAAGCTGTCACACTGGAGCGTGTTTCAGGTTCAAGTCGAGTCAGATGAAGCTGTCACACTGGAGCGTGTTTCAGGTTCAAGTCGAGTCAGATGAAGCTGTCACACTGGAGCGTGTTTCAGGTTCAAGTCGAGTCAGATGAAGCTGTCACACTGGAGCGTGTTTCAGGTTCAAGTCGAGTCAGATGAAGCTGTCACACTGGAGCGTGCTTCAGGTTCAAGTCATCAAGTCCAGTTTACATTGCGGCATGTTGTTTTTTTTAGTCATTCCTGTCCTGTTTTTTCTTTTACCTTTTCTATTCAAACAAATAGCTTTGCTGCAACAGAGAGCTCGTTCTACCGCCATGCCTCAACCAACGCTATACTGTACATGACACTCACTTCAGCCGTGTACTTTCAACATGTTACATTTCTTTACAATACTAAAATATAAAAAGAGAACCAATTTCAAAACACTGCCCTGATATTTTTGCCGCTGACTGTATGTTATCATTTTTCTTCAAGACCAATTTGAGTCATTTCACTGGCTTCATTTCAAGTGTGTCTGATGGTGAATGCAAGTGCAGCAGATGAAATGATTCATATCACTAATTGAGTTTCCTAAAAGGCTTTAGTCCATCGTCTACACGGCCTCTCAACATGCAGATAACCCAGGTTCGACCCCAGCCTGTCACACTGGCTGTGGTAGCCTTATAAAGCCTGCCTGTCTCAGGGTAGCAACAGCGCCGCAGCTAAATAAATCACAGCCAGTAAATGGCTTCTACTCCTCAGCAATTTCCTCAGCTATCATCAGTCTGTGGGCTAGGACTGATAGCATGCTGTCAGTCACCTGCTACCTTGAAGTAACCCAGCATTAGCTTTTCCTGCAGCATGGGGACAGGTTGGCCCCTCTCTCGGCGTTGTAGTGGTTGTGGTAAACAAGAGACTAGGATGGGAAAGTAAAAAGAGTGCTATGGGGCAGCCAGAGGGCTTTGAGGTGCAACTGAGGCTGCCATGCTGTGGCTCCAGGGCCAGGAGAGGCAGGGAGCACCCTGACCTTGTGTTTGTGTAATGGCCGTCCCTGTGATAGATGGTGGTGCCAGCACATTCACCCGCCGCGCCGTGGGGCTGTCCACTTGCCCTGACGCAGATGGATCGGCCTTTGTTTTTTCCCTCACCTCCACCGTGTAATTAATCTTTGGCGCAAGTCCATGGAAGAGAGTGTTCTGCAGCTGTGGGCTGCTTGCCGATAAACTCACCGGTGGGCGGGTAAAGGCAGCTTTCAAGGCCCCGAGGACAAGCACCACCCAGGAGATGGCCAAAGAAGATGTTTAAATGCATGCCGCTGCAGGCCTCCTCGCTCACCTTGGTTATCAAAAGAAGAAGAGGCAGCGAGCACAATATTTGTCCCTGCTCCAGAGTATAATTTATCTTGGATGAAAACAGCATCTCTGGGAAGATTCAACCTTAATAGACCCTCTCCAGCACCGCTGCCATCACATATTTTACACTGAGGCCTGTTTTCTCTCTCCCTATTGCCGTTGCTTTACCACGTTTTCTGCTCCATTTCACGAGATAATAAGGGCCGGGTGCCGTAATGGCTGGAACCAAATGAACATATCTGATCTGCTATTTTTTTTACTTTCTGTTTGAATTGATCAATATTAAGACAAATTGCAAATTGGCCATATTACATTCATTTGGATTAGTTCAACAAAAGCCCACGATGCTGCATCCACGCTGTGAAAGGAACATTTACTACATTACACATTTGAAATTTGAACATCATCATTTTAAAAAGCAAGCTTTAACATGCCAGTTCATCTTGCTCTATATCAACAGTAGTCAGGGTCAAAGGGAAACGCTTCTTAAACCCTCTCTCTTCAAAGGCCTGCATGCTTGGTTTCTGGTTGACAAATGTGCCTTTTACAGTAGCAGCAGGGACCTGATAGGGCCCCTGACAGGACCCCTGTATCTGCACCATAGGGTCCAGCTGTCAATCTAGCTACATAATGTAAATACTTATTATGAAGTGTCATGACTGGAGAGAGAAACGTTTTGTGTCTATAATGATGGCGATCCAGACAAATACGGTATTGTCATCACACACACACACACACACACACACACACCCTGGGTACAGCACTAGGCTGCTAATCAGAGGCTATATTTAATCCCCTGGCTGTGGAGCTTTTCACCAGCTGAGAGCAGTGAGGTTGCGGACCACACGGTAGGCCCCCTAGAGATGGATGTGTGAAGCAAATCCAGGCGGATCACTGAGCCTTGAAATGAGCCAAACGGAGAAGAAGGAGAGGAGATATGTTTTTTTTTTTAAGAGAATAAAAAGTGCTCATAAGGCTGTGCTTTAGTACCGTGCAGAAGGATGGGTCAGTTTAATGAGGTGATGTGAAGCCCTGGGAATGAATGGTGTTGTGATATCTTCAAGCACAGCAAATTGAGGCACTGGGAGCCATTGAGCTCCAGAGCCTGAGGCGCAGCACTGTAGAAAAACAGTGAGGGGTGGCAGTAGTCTTAAAGATGCTGGATAACCACCGGGCTACTCATGAATTCTCCTTTTACTGCACCTTGTAGAAGATACTAGAACAACGTGACTATATCCCTGTACAGTAGAGATAATACATGATTATATTTCATATTTATCAAATGATTGGAGGATTTAAATGGGGATTTGATGGATATGCATTAGTTGCAGGAGAAGAATTGTTTGTGTACTTCTACCATTGCAAACACAGCAGGCGCATCAAGTGAGACGCACTGCTCATCAACGATTATCTATCTTCATGTTGAACATTCCTCTCGCGCAGCCCCTGGGGTCACGGTGGAACAGTGCATGATTTTGTACAGCCCTCCTCCCTCCCTGTAAGCCCTCCACTCTGGTGGCTGGCTGCAGATTTAATGGGCTTAGCAGCTGTTGAGGAAAAGCAGTGAGGGCTTGTGGCATATGCTCTGGTTAGAACAAAGAGCAGCAAGCAAACCACACAGGGTACTACTGCCTGAGCCGAGAGCAGCGCTGCCACAGGGGCTGTAGTCCTATTAAACTGTTTTACAGCCTGCGTTCATTCATGGGCTCTTTTGACTGACTTTTGCTAATGTGCCGTTTTGGGTTTTGTGCACTATAACGGGTGCTTTTGATCATTTCGCCCCACTTTAAAGGATAAAACCATTCCGTCATATGGCTGCACTGTAGCACATACCTGCTCTATACAGTGTAAGGTTATAAGTGTGCAAGCTACTGATTCATGAAACAAGAACAAAGCTTGGTGTATTTCAAAGGTTCTCCAAAGACACTTGACTAGGCTGCCCTCTTCAGGGAGAGTTGCTACCTCTCCAGCACGTTTTTAATGTGCTTCAGGATGGTGTTTGGATACAAATTGGTATAGAGAGCCCTCTAGTGGACATGGCGGAAATAGACATCAGCGGGTCCGTGTAGACATTATATTTTTCACAATGCATTAATAACAGTTTGTCCCTGACCAACACATACATCAAATTAATCCCAATATAAAGTTTTACTGTATGTGATCAGATCTTGTGTGTTATTTGTCCTATTGATCTACTAACGTCTGCAGGTATGGCCAGAGTATTCCTTTTCCTCTATAGGACAATTAACTGAAAACGAGTTAGTTATAGCAAATATGTAATCCACATCACTCAGATTGGTTTGGCTGAGCAGGATGAAGAGCGTAGGGCTGCTCCCAATATCAAAGTTATCCTGTACATAGAACCAAAAAGTAGGCCAACAGATTGCAGCAACAGCTTTTCTGCACATACCCTCCTAGCTCGTATGATCTGATTACTCATATAATTAACAACAGCTATGGACACACACGGGCTGGTGGAAGTTTTATTGCACAGCTTGCACAGTTGCTCTGTGCATATATGAGCTTCAACTGGCAGTGTGTGTAAACAGTGATAAGGCTGTGTGTGTGCAATGTGTGTGTGTTTTGCTTGTTTCCCCCAAACTGATAGCAAACAGTATGTTGCCATGTTCTCCCGCTCCGACAGAAACAGTTCAGCTACTGTCTGTGTGGGAGTGGAGTATGGCAGGTTTGTTAACTCGCTGCTTGTAACAGTATACAGTATGTTCTCTAAATCAAGAAGCTCCTTGGTGTGTGTGTGTGTGTGTGTGTGTGTGTGTGTGTGCGCGCACATTTGTATGTCTGTCTCTGTGGGCATGTCTAAATAAAAGTCGGTAATAAAAGTAGTCTCTTTGCCTGCTAAGCTTCATTAAGGGATATATGTTGTTGTCTGGGCTACCCTGCAGCAAACTAAATGACTTTCAGTGGAACAAAATGAGACAGTAACTACTTGACATTGTGAAAGAGAGAAGAAAACGAGAGCAAGCCAAGAGAGAGGCGACTGTGTTGCAGAGATTTATCCTATCTCCATCAGTGTTGCTAGTCAGTCTCACCACTGCCTCTGTGTGCGGCTAGGGAAGTGTTGGGGAAGCTATAGTTTTACAAGCTACCAGTTACTTCACATTGGAAGAGCTTGTACCCTGAGCAGGACTACAGCTTTGTTAACTTAAATTACTCACACTACTTTGTAAAAAATGATCACATCTACAATATCATAAAATACAAACTCACATGGCTGCAAAACTGATGAGGTAGCCAGTGAGCTAAATATAGTGGGGTGGACTGGACACAGTGAGAGTGCATTGTCTGGGCCTTCACAGCAGTCAGGAAAATAAAAATATGAAATGAAATTAAAGGAAAATAAAAAGAGGGAGGAGATTCAATAAAGACATGAAAGACAGTAGTAAAAAATAAAAGGATAACACAATGCAGTTCCCTTCTTTTCTTCTATAGCCATAAATTGTTGGTAGTTGCAGTATGCTTGAAAATGAATTCAGTTGAAGTACTACCAAGCTACTGCACCACTGAGCCGGAGGCACATCCGACATTTTTTTTTTAAAAGGCCTTCAGGTTCCTTCATATTGTCTGTCTCCCGTCAATAAATGGCTGTGAAAAATCATTCAGTGCAAAGCTAACTAGTTTAATTCAGGCCTGTCTGAAGGTTGGTGATCATGTGTCTTGTCTACGTTCCAAAATGACAAAATTGACTTATGATAATGCTATATTGAAATACAGCTCTGTAAACACGGTGCTGGTTTCCAAACAGTATTAAATCAGGCAGAGGTTTCCAAGCATGAGGCGATGGGCTCTGATGAGGGTGGAGACATGGGGGCTGGCCTGTCATCTCCTCTGAGGTGGAAGGTGCTGCACGTGAGCACGTGAGTATACCAGGACTGTGAAGGCAGCATGTGAAGGATTTTCTTCTAGATATGATTAAAAAAAACATACACGCTTAAACAAGAGAGACACAGCCTCAAGCCTCAATGACATATTTTATTTATTTAAGCTCCACTTTATCAGGAATCATAACACATGATGAAAGATGTTTCTTTAACTGGTGAGACAGATGAGTCAACAATATGACAAAAAAAATCATCACCATAAAATCTCTGTTGCAAATGGATTAGGATTAGGTCAGCGTTGTTGGCTGGACTCCAATTCCACTCTATCATCAGACTTGTGGCAATCTGTTATACACCGACGTTCAATCAGAGATTTTTCCATCTCAGACAAAGCTACTCATGTAAGGTCCATCGCTCCAACCACCTCCACCACACAATGCAGCTGCAGTCTATCATTTTCCAGGAAATCGTCACCTCAGATGTTGGAGCCTCTCATGTTTCAGTGGCAACTGGCCAGTAGAGGGCGCAACCCCATCTAGTTTTGCATTGACAAAAGCTTTAGAAATAATTCTAATTACAAGCTCGGACAGTCAGAACAACGAAATAAAACTCTATAATAAAAACTCAATTGTTTATTTATTTATTTTTTCCTGTCAAAAGGGTGCTGCCCTGTTTCTCTGTTGAGTCCTGTTATTGTAGAGCATGCTCAGTAATACCCTTCATTAACGCAGATGATGTTGGTGCGGCAGCTCTCCACAACACCCCTGGGTTTATTGAAGCACTGGGCACTGCCTCACTGCCAGTATTAGTAGACTAAGTGGAGAGAATAACGGAAGGTCAGATGCTTGTTAGCTAGCTAGGCAGCAGCGCCACCAGGCCCCTCCGGGATGGGACGCAGTCTTGCTGCCAATTTGGCATGGTGGCCTTTATTGGTATGAATATACATATGCTGTGAAAAATATTTTGAAAAAACAACAACAATTGTGTCTATTTTCACCTTGGTATTACTGAAAAAAGTTTGCAACACACATTCACCAGTTAAGGTTTTATCTTAAAGATTCTGATTTTAAGTCCTAATCTATTATCCTGGCTGGCTTGACAAAGGTATGGCCAAGACTGTGAGACTTTTATTTTCTTGGTTCTGCTGCAATGATCAATTTGATTACAACCTGTGCCTCACCACTGCTGACAAACCATTTATCACATGCTGCGGTAGAGAATTATCCTGGACTTCTGCTAGTAAAGTCTTGAACTAAAATAAAAGGAAACTAATAGTGAAAAATCATCAGTGAACCAATGACAAACCAGCCACAATGATGCAATCTCTCTTCACCACAATGGCTGCACAGGGCTGCCTGCCCTCATTGTTTTCTGCTTTCAGTTTATAGTGGGATGACTTCTGGATAAACTGAGACAATCATGCTCATGGGAGACACTTGTGAATGCACATGTATGGGAATAATAAACTGCCAAAATAAACTGTAAATAAAAAATCTGTAAGATTGTAGCATGACTTGTAAAACAACTGTTGGCTTGCCAAGCTGCAGTAATGCATTTAAACCTGCACTATGTAACTTTATGCAATTTAGTCATTGGCGGTGTCAGTGAGAGGTAACTGTCTTTAGCTCTGTTAGCTTCAGGCATCTTTGCTCGTGGTAAAGCAGCTTTCTGTAGCGATAGCCGAGGAGCTGTGTTCGACTCGTTCAATTCGTCCCACCAGTGTACCTATCGACTCCACAACTTCATGGACGTGAAGGGAGCAAATCAACAGTGGCTCAGTGAAGGGGGAGGGGCCAGAGTACTGCTGGTTTTCTATTCTGCCAGGTAGTTTCCATTCTAGCTGTCTAATCAGGGATTGATTAAGACCTGGGATGCCAGTTGAATGCAATTAACTTCCTGGTAGGAGGGAAAACCAGCAGCACTCTGGACCCCGAGGCCTGGATTTGAGGAACTCTGAACTAGACTGATTAGAAGCTTGTATTTTTACATTACACCTTCTTGGTGACTAGTAGTTCCCTTGCCTACTTACGTTGAATGCACTTAGGGATACAAGTTTTGCAAATAACTGTGCAAATATCACTTTTTGAAAACAATAAGTTTGCCAACCTAGCCAACAGCTAGCAGCTAACTAGTCCACAAAAGTGTCAAGTGTAAAGTGACCTGTGCAGGGTGTGTGTGTCCAATAAGGCATGTATATGTTTTGGGTCGTTTTGGCCTGCATTCACATCTTTTAGTCAATTTTACCTGGATTTATTCAGTTAATATAAATTCCCCACAAAACTAATTCGCTACCATAACACAAATGTAAACATTGTGCAAGTTTTTTTGCAAAATGGTGAGAATAATGTTTGATCACTGGCTGAGAAGATGAGCAAGGCACAGTGCTTACATCATGGTTGGCTAAGAGAAGATTAGGGCGGGGCTACTGTTTGCAGCTTGTCAGTCAAGCACTCTGTTTCAACTAACAACACTGAAGCGCCCTCTGCAGGACGACTCTGCCAAAATGGCTCCAAAGGTTTTCAGTGAGTCACAAATTTGCTTATTGTATCGCACTTATTTTGCACTTAATTTATTTTGGCAGTTTCTTATTCTCAATTCTCATACACATGTACGTATGTGTGAGTATTCAGTAGGGTGTGTGCAGATATCCGCTCACAATTCAGCTGACTGCATCATGTCCGTCCGATCCAGCTTCTCGTTAAAACTTAAATCCTCCCAGCCTAGTGAAGACAGACTGTTGACATGGTACCACGTGTAGCCAGGTGCGTTACCGTGGATAGTTAACACGGTGGTACCGGAAATGTAAACAACATAAATTAATTGTTGTGTTATTATTTTCAAATGTAATTTCGTGTAACATTTGTAACTTTTAACAACATAAACTAGCCACAAACCACGAGGTTTTGCCCGACGACAGTCATGTATTATATGTCCATAACATAACAGCTGGCCACCACCAAGAGCTCAGTCAAGAAGTCATGAACTTGCCTTCAAATTAAATGCCTAAAATGTGTTACTTTTGGGGGAAAATGATTGGAGTGGACAGAACATTTTGGAAAACTACACAAATTCAAAATTTTGGAAAATTACATTCTACAAATTCTTCCTCCTCAATTGTATTCTTTATTTTAATTTTGGTAGTTGGTACTTTGTGTAAAACGTTCGTCAATAAAGCTTTTACACTGAAAACCGTGACCGGAAGTGCTAAACTTTTATTCTGGCAATATTTGACACTGGTATAAGTTAACACAATCTACAACTCGCTGCAATACTAATCACAATAATGGGTCAGCCGCACGGTTAAACATTTTAATTGGGTCTTTAAAACTATCTCGATCTGTCTCTCCATCTACAGGAAGTAAGTAAGTTAAATCAGCAACATACTCGAACAAATATACAAAATGCTGTGGCGCTTTTGCCATCTCTTTGGGTTTGTTCACAATTAATAGTTCATCTGAACAGCAAGGCAAGCTGGTAAATCATAAAATTACCAAAAAGTCCGAATAACTTACATGGCAGCATTTGTTTTTAGCACAACCCTCAATATTGGCCTCAGATGTCCTGATGTTTGTCACCAAACATGGCAGCTAGCAAGACTAAGACTTTTAATGCTCTATTCCCAAACAACACATTTTCATTGAGTTAAACTGGCTTACAGCTTTCAGCCTTTGCAACGTCCTTGTTTATTTTTTTTATTCTAGGTCTTTAGTCGTTGTGTTTCGGCTTAGCTGAGGACTCAATGTGACTGACCAATTGATACAAAGTGAGTAATATTAAGTCTGATCCTCTCCACGCGATGGCGCTATACCCAAATATAGTTCCTCTCGAGAGCTTCGTGCTACAGTATTGTTGTGAACTGGGGAACAAAGCGCACGTGGATTACAGTGGTCAATAGATGGCACTAGAGAGTTACTAGTGTAGAAAAGACCTCTTGACTAGATTAATTGGATGTTTCTCCTATGAAGAAGCTTA
>OOFE01023386.1:32951-49592 GCA_900323365.1 Monocentris japonica | reverse complement strand
TACAGCACCAGATATAAAAAGAACCCCATCTCTCTTCTCCTGTGAAATGACACATTCACTGGGGAGCATTTTTTTTTGGAAAGTCTCTGAAAGGGAGAGAGAGAGAGAGAGAGAGAGAGAGAGAGAGAGAGAGAGATGCCATCATCACATCAGTGCAGAGAACCAGCAGTAGAAAGGCATTAATAACAGCTAACATAGGGTGATAACGAGGATTCAGCCCTGGAGCCATGCGCTGCACTTCCAGCACTTCCACCACTTCCACCTCCTTTCATCCCTATTAATGTTGTAACTGGGGAAAGATACCTGTTTCAAAACTTGAAATTTGCTTGATGTAATGTTGTCTCAAAAGTGAAAGCATCAGATGTGAGACAAGCTAAATCAGGCAATCCCAATGAATTCATTTCAAATATCCCCTTCTGGTCAGGATTTTGATCTGTCCTGTATTTACAGTGTGACAGCAGTCACTTATAGACTTGAGGAGGGAAACATCACACAGTTAGGATACGCGTTTAATGAAAGGCACTCTTCACAGGATAAATAAAATACAGCAAATTACAACACTGTATACTGCATACTGTTGAAACATACAGTAACAGTCCTTATATAGCAAGTGCCTAGATAACAATTAGTGAAGTGCTGAATACCCAAGTGACTAACTGATGTCACCATTGCACTTATTGCATCTCATTTCATTGATTACAAGTATTGCTGTCTCCACGGATGGAAAATACATTTGTTTTCATGTTTGTTTTGGTTTGTTCACCCGCACATTATTACCATTGCATATTTAGGGTTATGAGAAAGGCATTGATTGAGTTACAACTACATCCATTGCTGTTTATATACAGATTGTGTTTAAATGTATAATACACTCATATACTGTACATTTTCAAGCT
This sequence comes from Monocentris japonica, assembly GCA_900323365.1. NCBI lineage: Eukaryota > Metazoa > Chordata > Actinopteri > Trachichthyiformes > Monocentridae > Monocentris > Monocentris japonica. The sequence continues at coordinate 48,696 of OOFE01023386.1, read as the reverse complement.
TGAAATGTGGCATGCATATATGGTACCAGTTCATAGGTTCCTGACGTGACACCAATGACTGGTATCATCATTTGTTGTCTTTTCTGTAGCGTTATACAAATCAAAATTAAATATTGGCTGTCTCTATCACATGGAATACACTGATAACTGCTATAGTAAATATGTCAAACTTTCAATTATTGATAATACGAGTTATATCTTGTTTCGGCACACTATGCCATGCAACACACATGAGAAAACAAAGGTAATGGAGAAGCTCTGAGTCATAAGAGTACAAAGTTGGTTTTGCCTTTTCCCTTTTCCCTTTCCTCTTTTTCAGTTGTTTCAGTCAGACCACAAATATTTAGCTTATCTCATATTTCTGTACAGTCTAATAAATATCTATTCCCTGCCAACAGTTGGTGTTGTAAAGCCCAGAAAGTGCCTAAGAAATTGTGAAAAAGACTTTCAGTGCCATAAATTGATATGGTTTTAAAGGGTATATTCACAGATTAATAAAGGATTATTGCATATTTAGTTAAATCTATATAATCTGGTGCATCAAAGTACTTCATAATCAAAATGTCTAATAATTAAAACAAAACAATGTGGATGGAAACACACAATTTGTGATTTTATGAACTGAAACTGCAGCATGCAACTACTATATGTACTATATAGCAAGTCATGCTGTGTATGTTAAGTGGTTTTGGGATTTGATTTATATTTTGTAGCCTACATGCAAGATTAATAGCAGACCTACTAATGTGCCAACTATTCATCACACAGATATTATTACGCTGTATCATGTGGAAAAGTGCTGCGAAGCACTGGCTGAGCATTCACTGCTATAGATTTGCTGATAACACAATGTATGTGCTGCTGTTGACCCTAGACACATTCGCCCGCCCTTGAAAATCATGCCAAGCTCTATCTAGATTTTCCTGAATATAACCAAGTAGAGATTAATTTGAAACTGTGATGTAATATGAGCTCAGAATATACTTCCTGTTCGAATGCTATGACTATCAAAATAGTTTCCAATCTGTTTTCTTCTCAGGGTAAAGATACTCTTGTATAGACCACAGAAACAATATTGTCTGTCTGTAGTACAAATGAGCCATCATACTTTGCTTCAGATATTATTGCACTGGATAAAAGTTGATATAACGACACCTTTCAGTACACATATTCTTGTCATATAGTTAACTGACATAATAGTTGCTGAGTTGTTAATTGTACTTTGACACATCCACATGCAGATCACTTAGTCAGACAACTTGTGCAAAGGTTGTCTGACAAATACTTTTTAATGTCTATTAATACTGTCGTTATACACAAATGCTGCCATGTTTGGAGTACAAAATAGTGAGAAACAAAGACAAACTGATATCACTCAGTGCATCTCGTTGTTGGATATGTTTGATTTGTCCATTTCTTCATGCCCTTGATACAAATTATTTAGTCTGTCAATGCATGCCATTTTTTTCATTCTGCCAGGTACCATTACTTTTGCTTAGTGAGGGTGTGCTCCCATACTTATCTGCAGCTGCAGTTGTTTTCTGGGCAGCCTCTGCTGCTGCATCCATCACCTGTTTTTCCTCTTGCTCAGTCTCACGGTGATAGAAATAGTTGAAGTTGGAGACAATTACAGGGACCGGCAAGGCAATGGTCAGGACACCGGCGATGGCACAGAGAGTGCCAACCATTTTGCCCCCCATGGTGATGGGGCACATGTCCCCGTATCCCACAGTGGTCATTGTCACCACGGCCCACCAGAAACCATCAGGGATACTAACAAACTGTGTCTGGGGCTCGTCCACTTCTGCAAAGTAGATGGCACTGGAGAATAATATGACTCCTATGAAAAGGAAGAAGATGAGCAGCCCAAGTTCCCTCATACTGGCTTTCAGGGTCTGTCCCAAGATCTGAAGCCCCTTAGAGTGTCGGGAGAGCTTGAAAATTCTGAAAACCCGCACTAGACGGATGATTCGCAAGATTGCCAGGGACATGTTCTGACTAGAGTTAACATCTTCATCAGGGGTAGTAGCCAGCTCTGTTCCCAGGGTTACAAAATAGGGAATTATAGACACAATGTCAATGATATTCATGAGGTTATTGAAAAAGTCACTCTTGCTGGGGCAGACCACAAAGCGGACACCGAGTTCAAAGCAGAACCAAATGATGCAAATAGTTTCCACAATAAAAAAAGGGTCTGTGAAATATGCCACCAGGTCTTTGGAGGCAGGCTGAGGAACAGAAGTGTCTTTTGTTCCGTTGATGAGTTGGGTTACACTTGGGAAATTGTAACCGTCATCCCTGAACTCTGGCAGGGTTTCCAGGCAAAAGATGAAGATGGAAATGACAATGACAAACACAGAAACCAAAGCTACTGATCTCGCTGCACTGGAACTCTCTGGGTATTCAAACAGGAGCCAGAATTGTCGATGGAGTTCATTGGTGGGCAAAAGGACCTCTGGCTCTTTGATAAACCCTTCATCTTCACGGAACTGCTCCATTGCTTCTTGCCCTAACTCATAGAAAACAATTTCATTAGCAAAAATATCTAGGGGTACATTGGCTGGTCTGCGGAGTTTCCCCCCTGACTGGTAGTAGTATAGAATACCATCAAAAGATGGACGGTTTCGGTCAAAAAAGTACTCGTTTTTCATTGGATCAAAGTAACTTATCCTTTTCATGGGGTCACCAAGCAGGGTCTGTGGAAACTGATTTAGGGTGCTGAGCTGCGTCTCAAACATCAGGCCTGAAATATTGATGACAACTTTCGGATCTTTTTCTTCCAGGCATTGCTTTTCAAACATATCTTCGTTCTCACAGCAATCCTTAGCCATCTTACTGAAGACGCTGTCAGTGGGCGACTCACTGTTGATCAGGAGTTTTAGATTGGAGATCAGACTGCCACTGCTGGAATTCCCTTTAGTAGTCAGTGTGGGGGGACTAGAGGGTGAAAACCCCTCCTGACCACTCTGGTGCCCACTTCGACGCCTGTGTGTTGACCGGTGTGGAGGTGTCATGCGGCTGGTCACTAGGTTCTGATCGGGGGCCTCTGAGGTGGGCGAGGTCGGGTACCCAGAATCACTGGGGTCACCCATGTTGATGCCGACATCATCTATGCTCTCAAAATTAACAAGCGGCACCTCCATCACCTCTCCTGGTGCTGGCCACAACTCTCTCTGTCAGTCTGGTTCAGGCGTGGGAGACAGACAGGACACCACAACCAGTGCCACTTTGAAGATCCCGGCAGGGCCTCCTTTCCCCTGGTTATCATTCAGGCAGGTATACTCTAACTAGGGATGATTTCAGATTTCTTTTGTTTCATCTGAAAAAAAAAGAAAGTTGTGTTATATTTCGCTAAATGACAGGTACCGATTGTTTGTTGGTAAAGAGAACTTTACTGTTTGAATCAGCAGAGACCTTGCCATCTGATACTATGCTTGTTCAGATTCTTTTTCCAATTGTCACCCATGACCTGAACGAAAATACAAACCCGGCAAGTTCAGCTCTGAAAATGCTTACATGGTGCATATACGGCATTACAGCAGATCATGCGCTACAACATCAAATATGTTTTATTCTGTCATTATCATTCCCTTCCATTTCACCAAAAACATTTCCCAAAATATGACACATATATTATTTTCATTATTTTAATGTTTGAATGTCAACTTGTATCTATTGACTAGTTAACCAAAGTTGAACCCAATATGGGGTAATATATCAACATCATGTCACACCCGATTTCTAAGTGGCCATTTATCATTCCATTTATCTGGTTTGGACAGGTAACGATATCCTGCTTAAGCTGCAACCTCGATGTCCACTTGACACCAAGTGCCTTCCACGCTCAGTGAGAATCCCACGGCTGTATTTCAACTTGCATTGCAGGCAATAGCAGGTAACATTACTGTTCAGGATATACAACTGATTTTGTTTTATCCTCTTATGCAAGGATTTAGTGGTCAGATACTGCAAAAAATAGATCTATTGATTGTGCCATGTTAGTGAGAGGGGTTACGGAGTACAAGAGAAAGAATACCTAAAGATGCAGAGCACAGGAAGGTGCTGTGTGAGTGTATAGATTTTTCTATTTAGGTCCACAACCTTGCAATTTATTGATTTTAGTGACACTGTTTCTCAAAATAACTTCTATACAATTAAGTATAATTTTTTTAGTGTCCTATTTTCCAAATAGTGCTTAAACCTAATTTAGCCTTATCCCACAATGAACTGACACTGAAAGACACAACAGTTGGATTCTAACATAAAGCACACACAAATATATGCCAAGATACCATTAAAAAGTGCAAAGCTTATGTGCAGCTATGTGCAGATGTCCGCACCACTCACCCGTGTCCCCAGCTCTGTCTGCAGAAGTTTCTTTGCCGTCACAACCCTCCCTGGCAGCTTCGCTCTGCTCCCCTTTCCTCCCTTCACCCTCTCCCTTTTCCAGGCTCACAATCAAGAGATCTGAGTGTCTTCATCTCTATTAAAGCTCCTACTGGGTAATTTAATACCCTATACGAAACCAGAGATAGCAGAGGTACCAACACACAAACATACACATGCACACATGTGCAAACACACACACACACGCAGACAAACACAAACACACACAAACTTACTGTATTTTAAATGTGGGAGTGACCTGGCTTTGTTCTCCCTGCTCCCTCCTCTGTCAGTGGGAAAGTGTCGATATAGGTAACCCTATGATAGGAGGTTTACTCTGCAGGAGCCAATCACTGCGTGACGCGGTAAAGGGAGAATGGGACCCTCTCTTTCACCCTTTCTTGCAGAGTAAGCATCCACATGCTGGATCATCCAATCCAACCACACCTTGGGGATTATACTGTATTCCTCCACTGTTACAATACCTGTCACAGCCTTCTTAACCGACAGCAGAGCACATCTGCCTAACTGCTTTTGCTTGTTTACATCCTTATTAAAACATGCTGATGTGAATTATTTGATCTGACATATTATTATTGTACGATGTGAAAATTATACTTGTGGTGACATTTTAAATGGTCCCAAATGCCAAATGGTTTTGCCAATAATTTTACTGTGCTGAACTCTCTAACCTTGATATGGATCAGGATAAAACAACTTTTGTCTTTTCATCATAGCCTTTCATTTCTTACAACATATGCAAGTTCCACTCTATAAATGCAAGAAGAATCAGTCAGTATACTAGAATCCATTTTATTAATAAATCCTTGAATTTATCACAGAGGTTATTTGCTTTGGGCACACATTTCCCCCGGAGGTGCGAAGATTTGTAATAGAGATGTTTTTCATTCATGTTTTCCCTGCCAACTCAAGCACATCTCTGCGTGCCAGCAACCGGAGGTTTGTCAAATTAGCAAAATGTCTCTGGCCACAAAGCACAAAAAAGATCATCTAATTTATAGTAAGTCTACTCCATTTCTTAGTTCTGCTGAATCCTTTGAAGGAGTGAAAACTTCCAATCAAAGTTAATCGTGCACTTTTCAAGAAGGGCGGCCAAATTGGCAGCATTGGTGGAATATTGTGTTACATGATAGAGAACCAATTGTCTAAAGTCAGAATTCATTCCTGCACCTCACTGTCATCCTGCTGCAGCCAGGAGCTGGCTGTCTCCTGGTCCTCTGTAACATTGCGGCGTGAGCAGCACCACTGCAGGGACAGGCACATGGCTTCAAGGTCATACAAGCAGTTTGAAGACTTTACAGTCCCATGCTTTAAGATGCATCATCCCACCCATCACAGCTGGGAATCTCATTACGTGTCCTCACGAGAACATATACACAATTCACTGACACGTGTGCATGCATGTACATAAACACACACACACACACGCAGGCATGGCCCATGTACGCACACACACACACACACACACACACACACACTACTGTATAGTGTTTATACATGCACACACACAAACAACACTGTGCTGACTCATCATCCTTCTCCATGGGGATCTTTTTGTGCATGATCCTGCAATGTCCCGGGCTTGTCATTGAGAATGCAGGCAGCAGAAGCATGACCTGTCACTTTAACACTTCATAATACAATATGCTGCATGGAGACAGAGACAGGAAGATGGGTGGAGATGAGGCGACATAGACTGTGTGAGTCAGTGAGAGAGGGCATATAATCCATCCATCTTCCGCAAAGCGATTTGTGTCAGTAAAAGTGAGAGAGGGGAGGTAAATAGGAGCTACTGCAGGTGGTGGAATGCAGCAAATGCGGTGTCACTTGTCTTAGGACTCCTTTCAGGGTATCAGAGAAATACCCTCCCTCCCTTCATCCTTTCATCCCTCCCTCCTTCCACCCCTCCCTCTCTCCTTTGCTCCCCCCCCCTCTCTCGCTCCCTCTCTCGATGACACTGTCACCTTACCTGTAAACACTCGGTGTTGACAAAGCAATTTCTCCATTAGCATGTGTGTGTGAATGATACTGACACTGCATGTATGTACACCTCTGTCAATAACAATCTTGAGCCATGGATGCTTCCTAGGAATATCAGCATCTGTTGAGGAAAGTCAACAGTGCTTTCAACACTTGAACTGGAGTGACCACACTCATCATTAATGAAATGGTAATATCTTTACCTTAACATGTGCTTTGATTGATAGGGCTTGTTGAAGGGGAACTGGCCATTCACACTCTTAGGAATATTATCACATGTGTATGGCGTTCATTCATTTTCAAGGTTACGCTGGCATTTGGCCAATATTTTCTGTAGGTATGTGTACAAAATTGCCAGGAGCCATGACTGAATACAAATTAATCTAGACCCTGGTGTCTCTAGATGCAGCAGCAAGGTTGAAAATGATGAGTAACAGAAGCCATGGGCTCCTCATCCAGCACACATGATCTAGTAATTCTATCTAAAAAGCCCATATGTTCATCCATTAGGGGTGACCAGATTTCAAAGTGCATGTCAGGTAACCTAGTAATCTTATAGCACCTGGTTATTCCAGCCTAGTAATCCCATTGCAGTAGAGGTCCCTCCTATTGCAAACAGTATACAAGGTTGGGTCAGGAGCATACAAGGGCATGACAACTATATCAACAGCTTAGGTAATCCAAGGTGGCAGTGCACAACATAGTGCACTTTCATCCACAGCCCCTTAGAATACAATGAGTCAATAAATTCTGGTGTTGCTGACCTTAATGAGAATTAAACCATAAACCTACCACTGAGCTATACAATCCCTTTGACAATATGTTATTTAATATCTCAGTATAGCTGGTGCACCACAATGACAATGGACCTGAAGTATGATATACAGAAACAGAGTCACATGCAGTCTCACATTTTCATGAACATTGATCAAGGCTTGGCTCCACATTGGCTCCAGCGGACAGACTCATTATCTGAGTATGGAGGCAGGGCTACAGATAAAAGAAGCCAATCAATTTTACAGCAGTATTCACAAATATATATATAAACAACGTTACTGCAAGCTGTCACATTTAAAAAAAGTTTCTTCTGTGGGCATATGCTTTTGTTTATGTTTGGAAGGAGGATTTGGCCTTTAGATGATGCAGACGCCTGTCTTGACTCTGAGGACTGTTACTCTATTAAGGAGATTATGCAACATGCAGGAGATCAGCACAGAGTATTACCCTCATAGATGAACAGTGGGAACTAAAGAGACGTAATTGAAATGTCTGGATTGTTTCCAGCCCCACTAATCAAAAGACGTGCTAATCTGGAATGGCTCCTTGATATGGGAAGAGGCAAAAGTTCACAACAAACCAATCACCCTCGGTCTTAACATTTAACACCGCAATCCTCAGTGCCACTGGTTTAAGCGCACTGATTAAATCCCGCTATCTTTTGCAAGCAACAATTGTTCAGTTGTATCAATGTTGGCATTTCCCTGCACTTCCTGTGGGGTTAGAGTATAAAAGCCTCCTTTAGTATCATTTGATAAATGCTGTCATTTCATAACATAGATACCTTCCTAGTATGATGAAGCCACTGTCACAAGCAGTGGGAAGAAATATTTTCAATCCAACAACCATACAGGGAGGATGACTGCCACATACCGCCCACTATTTTCTAATCAACATTCCTCACCATAGGGCAAGGCGGTTCCAGGACTGCAGGCACTCCAAGCTTATCCAAAGCCTCCTGAGTTACAGTGAGCCTCCTCCTCATGTCCCCATATGGCTTGCTTTATTGTACAAAATATAATAATACTGAAAAGTTATTAGCAAGGCGAAGAGTCCAAAATACCAATTTGTTAACATTCCATTGTAATGGTCAGGTGCAAATAACTTAATGACTTTAATAGATGTTTTGTGTTTAAAATGGTCAAATGTTTACCGATGTGCAGCAAGATTCCAATTATATCCAATTATTTTTTTTGTCATTCTTTTCAGTTAGCACCTTTGTTTAATATTAGTATACAAAACAATCTCTCAATAAAAAAAAATAATAATAACAATTGTATATATGTGTATAATTATGTCTTACATATTTTGATATATAATAGAAATATTTCCTTTTTTAGAACAAGTATCAAAGATAAAGGTGTATCAACTCTAGTTCCCTGTGAGTCATTTATATTTTGCATTTTAAAAAATATTAATATTAACCAAAATCTCATTAATACCTCATTAATGAGGTAAATCTTATGTACGTGCAAAAAGCATCAAATTAAACTCACCACATTATCCAGCGGTGAAAGAAGCCTGTCTAAAGCCACTCACACATCCTCTTAGATTCAATTAACCAACCAAGCCCTGGCACAGTCTTAAGGAGCAGTTGTAAATCTCTCTAAAGCGTGAGGTTTTGACAGAAGGCAGGGCAGTTACAGTTTGATCCTTGATAAACAAGACAGACTTTTTGTGTTATAAAAATGTTATTTCAGTCAATTTGGCCAGTTTTCCTGAATAACAGGGACACTAAATAAATCATCAGGTTGTTCACTAGTTGCCTCGCATTGCCTTTGCTCCTCTAATGTTATACAATCGACGCACGCTGCCCTTGTTGATACGACATGAATATTCTTGAGGACTTAAATCCGATAGTACAACAACACAACCTTATACGGCTTTCACGTAAGGACCGCAGACGTCACTGGAAACCATTTGGTCCTTGTAATTTCTGGTTGATCTCAGCCAGTTTATTTTATTGTCTGTCCATCTGTCTGTTTGTCCATTTGCCTGTCTGTCTGTCTCTCTGCCTGTCAGTCCATTTGTGCCCCATCAGTGTAACAAGCCAGAAACTTAACTTTATTTCTGTTTGGGCAGCATGGGGATCATTTTTCTCATTGCTAGTAAAATCCTGTAAGTGACCTACCTGTCGGTCTGCTTGCCAGGTGATCTTGCTTGGCACTCATATTTCCCACTCATGCATAGGATTTGCTGGTCATATGCCATTTTTCTGCAGCATGCTCACCTCTCTGCCCTCCTTCAGTCTATTCAACCTTCGTTTGAAAGTCAGTGAAGGTAGCTTAAATGAAAAGAGGACAAAGAGAGTGACTGTTGTGCTTTATTTTGTCTTTTTGATTCTTTTTCTTTGTGGTTCATTATCAATTTCATCTGACTCACCTATATAGCACTTAAGGAGAGCATAGTGACTAATATGTGTTTTTGAAGGCTGATACTAATACCAATACCAATATTTTTAGACAGAAGTCACCAATAATCAATATTTTGTGTTACAATTTGACCTTTTTCATGCCAAAAAATTTTAAAAATTCACTGTTTCCCCGAGAATTTTATTTTTAGCACAGTGGAAAAGCCTCTGAAGTAGCATTCAGAGCATCATGGAACACTAACACTCCACTCCACTCCACTGAAGCACATACTAATGAATTTCTTTCAGGTGGGTTAGCAGCTCTGACCCACCACACTTCAAATGTAGGGGAACAGCTCTGATATGTCACTGCCTTTAAATGAAGAATTAATTTCCCCAAACATTACTGTGGTCAGGGAGGAACCTCCACCATATTGGAAGTTGACGACATTGACGGGCCAACATTTATTAAAAGGACAATATTGGCCTGATATATCGGTCTAATTTTCTTGTAGTTTCAAGCTGATATTTATGGGCATAAGAATTTAGCTCTAAACCACCATTGCACAGCACATACAATGTCCATTATACAATTCTCTGGTCCTGCTATTCTCTGCTGGAACTCATTTCTTGTTGGCTTATAAAATATTTCTGCTTTAAACCCTTGTGTTGATTCCTGGCGAGGTCTCTGGTTCCCTGCTTCAGTCTCAATGTATTGGTATGTGCGGGAATTAGACACCCCGGCGTCGGTGTCACAAAGGTGCTGAAAAGCTTGGTGGTTGCTGCCATGTTGCTGGGGACAGACCGACAGGTATTCAACTCTAAACAGTGGGTATCTTCTTATCTATAATGGAACAACCCTTTGTTGCCATGGCATGGGTGCATGGGTTGCTGCTTCAAGAGAATAGACCGCCTATGAATCTTTAAGGCGGCAAAAGTGATGGAGCGCTGTTTTCTAACACTTCAATATGTGTCAAAATAAATGTGTAATGGTAGTTTGTCAGCGAACACTGACAATGCCCGCGTTGCTGTCTGAAACACTGAATAGCATGTATCTTTTGTGCCTTATTTTGAAATGATTTCCTGCACTCCCTTGTTCCTCTGTCTAACGTTTGTGTAAAATAACGATTAAACAGTATTTTTTTTGTTGCGTTCGGGCCTTGTTCATCTCCACCACCCCTGTTCTACTGGATTACTCTCTTTGATCGAACATGAATCATGAATGAGGGCAAGCTGCTAAACCTCCTTCACTATCTCTTGTCCTCATCGCCTGCACCTGACATGACCGCTCCACCCAGGAACCCCATTATGTCATCCAGCAACCCGCTCACGTTTCAGACATGATAATATAGACATTTGCTGTCGCTCTCTCTCTATATATATATACTCTATTTTTGGATCAGTCAGCACAGTGAGTACATGACTGCACTACAATTCCACAAGGCACGTGCATTTCTGGGGGCCAGCGCTACGTTGTACTCCAAGTCCTCTTCTAAACCCACTGACACACACGCACACACGCACAACCAGTCATCTATATTTGTCGTGTCGTTTGACGAAGGAACACGAGCAGCGTCATCCAGGGTACACAGGGATGACTCTTCCTTCTTTTCTTCAACAGATCAATAAGCACCATTAACAGCACACATTCACAACAGTGTCACACATCCTCCACATATGGAGATGCTGCCTTCCTTATGCTGCTGAGCAGATTACTGTTTTGCCATTTTAAACTGAATTGCTTATAAATCCCATTTGTAGGTCCACATTTCATCAATTTGTCACCAATTCATTCTCCTCTGATAGAATCTTTCTAAAAAAATGGTCTTACATATCTGCCGTCATAATAATACCAACATTTCCTAAAGAGGGAATGCTTTTGTGAATGCTTCTTTGCCATCGGACAGCAAGCAGCTTTGTCATACAATTATTTACAACATAATCAACATAAATGAGAGAGGACAAAGGGAAAGGAAGACAAAAGCTGATAGGCTCAAAATGCAGCAACGGGGTAATTAGCGATTTCCCATTCTCTGTGCACAAGCTCAGAGCTGGAAGTGGGATATGAAGGGGGGAGCAGGCCTTGGGACTGAGATGTTGATAAAATATTAACTCACACAGGATATTTTAAGCCTCTGACATTCTTTCCCTGGTTGGCATGTTGGAAAAGGCTTCCAAGCAGCATCACTGTCTTACAAGATGTGTATGTAGGCAGCACCCATCAGGAATGGGTTTTCACCAAAGTCAAGTGATCAAGATAAAAGCAATGATCCTGATCAAAGATTTATTTAACTGATTTTGTACAAGACGTTTTAGGTGACGGCAAGGTCAGTGTTTATAGTGGCTTTGTTTAGAGCATGAGGTGAAAAATGATTTTTCAAGAATCATTTTCAGTCAAGTCTCAGCTATCTCTTGGTCATCTGACTGGATTTGTCCGTCAATAAATAGAAAGCTGACAACCTTAAGTAAGGCTTCCATGTGGCTCTCAAAAGTACTCACTGTATTGCTTTTATTTCTGAATGTTTTGTGTTTATGGTGTAAAAGTTTTTACTGCCTTCTTTGCCAGGGCTTAACTGAAAAAGAAATGTCAATATCATTGTGACAACCCTGGTTGATTAAAGGATAAATAAAATACAATGTCATGTGTGGTTTTGTCTAAAATAATGTATTTCACTGAAAATAACATTTGTTATCTTTCCCAGGGTTGACTGACTGGGTACATGTGGTTTCACACATGTATACATCCATACCTGGGAGCTGCCCCGGAGTATTCCAGGTCATCACAAGCTTGCTACTCTTCAGACTAACCCTGTGACCTTGAGGCTAATACTGCTCTGAGCTATTAAATGTGATCTCATTTAATTTGGATTCAGTCAGGATTGCCAAAACCACTTACATTAATCAGATTTAAACTACTTTAAACTACTTAGCAATCGCTCCACACCTCCAGTCAGAAATCCATATATACTATACAAACATCAAATTACACTTGGAAGTGGAGCCTATTGGATCCTGCAGCCTGGTACATAATCACTGTTTTCGCTGTGACCTCTCACTCTTGTTTATTCTACCCCCATTATGTAAAAGAGGACTTTCTAGAGTATCCACATCGGTCTCGTCTGTCATATTACCTCATGACGCCTGGTTTTGTGTGTGCTTATGAGCCCCAGAGCATCTGTCTATCGGCTCTGCTGTGTGGTCTGACAGGTTCACAGTCCCCTGTGAGATGGGATGCATGGCTGGCTGAGTTTAACCCAACCCATTTATCACCCCCAGAGGTAAATGGTGTGTGTGTGGGTGTGTGTTTGTGTGTTTGTGTTCATGCCCACTCAATGGGGCCATTACACAGTGTGAGTGTATTGATCCTCCATATGACTCCGGAGGGAGCTGTGGTGGACATGTGTCCTATTGTGTTTGGCAACCCAATGCTATTGTTACCTGTGTTGCCACTAGACCAGGTTGAACTGCTAATTAAAAACCAGCAGTTTTAGAGAATGGACAATAATGGACTTATAATCTTGAAAAAGTAACAGTTCAGTTCAGCTTCCTGCCATAGTGATATGAATGGCTTAGTTATCTACACAGCAAAAATGACTCAAGCTCAGATAGTGTATGTCATTTCTGCAACAACACCCCTAGAGGGCAGTAATGGCTCCAAGTATGAGGTTAGGTCAAAAGTGATCAGTACTTACATCCTTTTCATGCTCAGTTCAACACCAAAACACTTACACAGTTCAACTGCTACGCTAAACTAAACAGAGAAACAACCATTTAAAATGAAGGAGAGAATTAGGCTGAAATAAGACCACTGATTGATTATCAGGGTGGGGAGGTGAATGCGTGTAATGTTAAATCTCCATAATAGCGGGGTGTGGTCCTGTGCCAGGGCAGCCCTGTTGGATTAAAAGCAAGTCCCACAGCGCTTGTCTCCTAATTACAAGCTAGTAAGCCTACCACATGCCTGTATGATTGCTGAACTGTGCTCCTGTGGGAATGGTGCCATGTCTGACAAACCATGCACACACACATATATACACACATACTCCTCCCTAACAAAAACACTGTTGCGGTGGCCACCTGCCCCCAGCCTGTGTTCCCATAGCCTGTGTCCTCAGGGAGGCCACCAGGTCCCCTGGTGCACCACTGGTGTCAGCCTCTTCCTACTTGCCCTGGTTTCAGCAGAGCGAGCTGCAGAGAGCTGCACTGCATCGCTGGATCAAAGCAAGACTAATGACTACAGGAGAGATGTAGCTACAGTAGCGAGGCCCCAAGTGCCCCCAATCTCAATGCAGTACTGTAGTTAAACCACAGATATACGACAAATAGCACATAGCACACAGTAGCTATTTCTATGTGCCAAACAAATGTGTTTCCAGGAGTAGACATCACAGTTGATCACAATCATTGACCATCCATGTCAATTAGGATGAAATGAGGCCCATTGTAACACAAAGTGGTACTATGACACAACCCCAGATGCATAGCTGGTTTCTCTAAAATTGCACTAGCAGAATTTATGGGCCTGAAAAAACACCGAACCCCTCCATTTTTCCCCACATAAAAAAGCAGCCATAGGAAAAAAAAAGCGATGAATGTATGTCTCATCCCTTCAATTGTTGAGGGGAGGGGATGTTGGGATTGCAGTGTCAGAGAAAGTTCAGTGTGAAGAATTTCTTTAAGAATATAGCCTCCCTCCTCCTCTGCCTGCTCCTTCTCTCTTCCTTCCTCCCTCCCTCTCCTCCTCTGCTCACGCTTGTATCTCTCTCTCCAACAAAAAGGCTATTAATAGAACACCCTGCTCTCTCTTTAAACTGCAGGGAGCATATACCGTGCACTTAAAGGAGGAAGAAGCTGAAGATGCCAGGAGGCGTTTGAAAATGTCCTCCACACTGCCCATGGCTACAAAGACTCTGACTGAATGTCCTAAGAATAACAACAAAGAAGCCTTTGATCGATTCATGGCATTCTGCATCAGCACAGACACTCATCAGCTAAAATTAGCCCTCAAATCATTCGCAGACTAAATACCTTCCGAACAATAAAACGATGTGAGTGACAAATCATGATAAACATTTGTCTCTGTCTGTCGTATACCTGATGTCAATAAAAATAAACAAACAAATTATTTTGAACCACAATAGAGCAGCCATCAGGATAAAGGACATTGTACACAATAAACACAATAAACACAACATTGATTGAATTATTATTGGCTTCATTATTGATATTACTTTGTCATTATTATCATTATGATCATTTGGAAGGATTATATGCATTTTAATTTGACATTTTTTTTCTAGTCCATAGATTGTCCTTTTGGTCTTGTAAAGTGCAGTTTAATACTACTTTTTAAATCCGGACTTCACATACGGTATATAGTACATGGTTTTTGTTCCATAATCCATTGTTTTTATGTACATTATTTCCCTCACATTTCATTTCATAGAAAGAAAATTCATTTTCCACTGTACCAAAGTTGATAGATGTTTTCAGGCCTCCATGATATGGGGAAGACTGGGGTGATGTGAGCAACTGTACATATTGTTTCAGTGGATGGCACACAATCAGACCCTTGGGTCAAACAAAACAAAAAAAACCTCTTTCTTTCTCAAACACACACATGCATACAGATTGCATATTGATCAACTTGTTTCCTTATGTGAGACAGCCTCTCGATTGAAAATGGAAAATGGTAATAAACAACTTTCAGAGTTTCTATGTGAGAGCAGGTGGGCCATGTCTCTTAGAGCTCACAATGCAATTCAAACAAACCTCAAGTGTGGAAAGGTCATATTCACATTCAACTAACACGCGTGAGTGTTTACCATACAGCACAAATGATCCTACTTTTGCATATTCAAGTGTGTTTCTACTCCCAGGTTCATTTGAAATGAACTGCCAGTTCTCAGGGCAAACATGTAATTGCTGCCAAATACAACACAGAACTCTATCACTTAAACCCTCTCTTTTCCAAACTACCAGCTAATATTCATTCTCTGCATAGATTTCTCAGTGTATTCACTGTTGGGCACCCTTCTCATGGTGTGGATTTGCTGGTGGGTCCCTCAACAGTTGAGAGATATTATTTCCTAGAGGCTGTAGTGCTTCCTATGAAGCTATACACAATATTTTCATTTTACGTTTTGTTTTCATTGAATAAAACATATTACATATTAAATCTACAAGCACAGAATAAGAATGACTCTACTTGTGCTTGGAGAAGAAATTGTT
>OOFE01023386.1:20349-32931 GCA_900323365.1 Monocentris japonica | reverse complement strand
GAAATTGTTGATATTCAACTACAACATTGTGAGTTCCAATATGAATTGCTACAGTAAATTTGGCTGTGATGATGTGCCCAATTCCAAACATAACAGATAAACATGCTCTCTGTCGATGTGTGTCATGAAAATCTGTCAGTAGAAAGGAATAAAAAAATAAAAAATACAATGCACTTGCACTTGCATGCATAGAGAAATCTTCTTGGTCATACTGTGAGCATTTTTTTTATGCAGGTGAAAAAACATGAACTCTCAATTGATGATCAGTAAGATCTTGGTTGGACGGTGTGGAGGTTGAATGTTTTTCTACGTGTAATTTCTATCAAAGGAACATCTCTACATGTATGTTCTCCACACAAAAAAAACCTCCATCAAAGAATTATGGGAATATTATTTAACAAGCTCATCCAGACTCTATGAACAAGTAGAGCACCAGCCCCAAGTTGCTGACCATTTCAACTTCCTCAGTCCACCCTTTTTGGGAAAAAAGTGAATAGATTTACATCAGTTCATTTACCAACATTCTCCATTATTGTTTCAAGACACATGAGAGCAAACGTGGTTTGGACAGAGAGACAACATCAGAAGCCTCATTTTAGGCAATTCCGAGCATCCTGAGCACATAATGGCAGCAATGGTGTACTATATTTTGCTACTGCAGGTTCAAGATTGTAGTCTGCAGAAATAAATCCTAAGACTGTACATCCTGTATTAAACAATATGTACCCATGAAGGAAACATGACAGAATTCATTTAGACATTTCTTGCTACAGACCTCCTCCTTATCCATCACCTTTGTAACTTACATCTATGAAAAGATGGAGAAAGGCAAGAGATCTGGGAGCAAGGTCAGAGAACACCTAGGTTAGCCAATATCTGCTACACTGTTGCTAATAATCACTTTCCATATTGGCATTACTGCCTTTGACTATTACCTTGGCAGTGTTGAGCGAATGGTGAAATCTCTGCTGGACACTAGCCTGGAATGAGTCCCTGAATCACATTCATTGCCAACTTTTAAAAATGTTCTGACCTATTCAGGACCTGGCCTCAATGACTTCTCAAGGATAGCCAGTGTGAAATTTTATTCTGGCCAATAAAAACTCCTTTTGGAAACAGCAGGTTGGGCAAAATGCCACGTGGTTGTAAGCCTCGTGATTGTTCAAGATTCTGAAATTGGTTAGGGGAGATACAATTTTAACAGTGCCCTCTATTTTGACAACTACTTCACAGAAGGCCGTTTTAAACTGAGCAAGTGAAGCAAATTGTAAATCCAGGATGAGTGTAAGGTTGGCTGGAAAATGTACTAATGTATGTAAAGAAACCACTTCTATAATGGCTAGTAAGAGGGTGTCTTTGGCACTCTGCCTGGACAGGTTCTGAAATAGGGCTACAAGAACAGTGCTCAGAAGAAGTGTAATTTTCATAAAAAAAACATGGCAATGATCTGCGTATTGTGTCAAGACCCTCCCTTTCTCTTATACGTTAAACATTGCTTTTTTAATTTAAGTATTAATTGTAGTTTTTTTTGTCTCAGATGTTTCTTATTTGAGCTTAAATGCATGCTTCTAGGAATGTTTTGAGGTCATGCAACACTAAGAGAGTAGTGTAAACCCATCTTGATAAAGGCAGTTAAGGGGAAGCTTAATTCTATACACAAGTCCTTAAAAGTTGCCATTTTGATCGTGAAGACTTGATCATGTGACAAAGTTGTGAAAAAGACAGCAGTGCGAGTCCATTACATCTGCGACTGGGATTAATGTTAAAAACTAGAGCATGAGTACGCATTTGCCTGAAATCGCAGCTCAGCTGCAACACTTCTGCAGCAATCTGGCACAGTTAATGGCAATGACTTCTACATGGAATGTTGTGTCAACATGAATTTCTAGACAAAGTACACCGCGTCCTCCTGTTAAGTGCAGGATTGACCATCCTGTAACATGGTTTTGTCTTCTTGTAACAATTATCTGCAGGCATCTTTTTAAAAGTGTGTTGGACTTGAGATTGTAAAGAGGGCAGTGTACAGACAATATACAGTGGTGTGCTGAAGCAAATGGCAGTTGTGAAAAGTGAAAATTCTCTTTCAGATAAGAATGTCATGCAATTATCTACTACATTTACCACAGTACCTATCTAACTACAGTATCAGTTTAGTCACAATTACCTATCGATTTATATGAATAAGTATGTGTGAAATTGTGAAAAAAACAAATGAAACAGGAAGAAACATTCAAGTTGTCCTCAAAGCTCTGCAGTAAGACCAGTTAGGGTGAATGGAGGGGGGAAGCTTGCATTGCAGTACATAAACCATGTAAGACCAAAGCAGTGAAAAGTCAAGGCCATTCTCAGTCATTCATCAGATACTGATGTCTACTGGGAAAAAAGGTGTCGAACCATAAGCTTAGCGCTGATGGCTGTCATTCATCCTTGAAATAACGTGGAGTACTTTACCACCAATCTCGTCACAAGCCACCCACAGGCCATAGCATTGGAGTGTGCTTGCTTTATGCTCACACATCCTTTTCTCTAAGTCGTTTACCACAAACAGTTTTGTTTCATTGGCTCCAGGAAGCAGCATATGTAGCACGCAAATAGGGCTCTTCAGAAGCGCATGGCA
Source organism: Monocentris japonica (assembly GCA_900323365.1). Taxonomy (NCBI): domain Eukaryota; kingdom Metazoa; phylum Chordata; class Actinopteri; order Trachichthyiformes; family Monocentridae; genus Monocentris; species Monocentris japonica. The sequence continues at coordinate 30,314 of OOFE01023386.1, read as the reverse complement.
GAGCAGTGTGCCTTAGGGAATGAGGGACCAACGGATAGGGGACTAAAGCAGGGTTTGTGTTGATTTTTTTCTGAAGCAAAATTGGATTTTTTTTATCTATGTTTCTCCCTTTTTCTTTTCTTTTTGTGAGCTACTGTTGACTACTGTTGTGAGCAGGATATTTTTAGGTATTGGATTTTAACAGCCACACATACAAAGCCAACTCCATGCAGAGATCTAAATTTCACATTGTTTCACATTTATGTTGTGAGGAGTTTTAAGGGCAAGGTGTGAGGAGTGAAGACAGGATGAGGGGGGAGTGAGCATATGGTCTTTGTCATTTTTTCTCTGACTCTCATCGCTCAAAATGACGAATTCTATTGCCTTGATATTCCAGCACATGTGAGGTGGGAGGCTGTACACCTGTCCCATCCAGTTGCTCAGCTCCACATTTCCCACTGTGATGGGGAAAAATAGCAGATGTCTACACGTCTGTGAGCATTTTGGTGATGTTGACATAGTTTGTGTTGGCCAGTGTGCAGTTGGCTGTCTTAAGGTTCTCCTCCTGAAAGTCCTCATTGCTGTTGTTCACAGCCTCCTGGATCTCCATATAGTCTGATTTACTGATGGTAGAGCCGCTCCTGCTCTTCTTCAGTTCCTCAGCTGAGTCAGCTTTGGGCACATTGACCTGCAGGTACTGGGCTTGTTCTTCACCTTCTGTCTCACGGTGGTAGAAATAATTGAAGTTGGAGACAATGACAGGCACAGGCAAGGCAATGGTCAGCACACCTGCAATGGCACAGAGTGAGCCCACAATCTTGCCACCAATGGTAGTTGGGACCATATCACCATAGCCAACTGTTGTCATGGATACCACAGCCCACCAGAACGCATCTGGGATGCTTTCGAACTGTGACTCAGGCTCATCTGCTTCAGCAAAGTAGACAGCACTGGAGAAAAGGATGACCCCGATGAAGAGGAAGAAAATGAGAAGACCAAGCTCCCTCATGCTGGCTTTCAGGGTCTGGCCCAGGATCTGAAGCCCTTTGGAGTGACGTGAGAGCTTGAAAATTCTAAAGACTCGTACTAAACGGATGACCCTGAGAATGGCTAAGGACATGGCTTGCTGACCCGCTTGGCCATCCTCTGGTTTCTCTGCTAGCTCTGTGCCAAGAGTGATAAAGTAGGGGATGATAGCAACAATATCAATAATGTTCATTATATTACCAAAAAACCCTGCTTTGCTAGGGCAGGCAAAGAAGCGCACTAGAAATTCAAAAGAGAACCATATAATGCAAAGTGTCTCCAGGATAAAGAAGGGGTCGGTGAAGTAGGTGGATGTATAGCTGATAATAGTGGTGTTGGTCTCGGGTGAAAACACTTCTGCATGAGACTTGTGCATTTCCTCGTCATCATTGCGGAAAATGGGAAGGGTCTCCAAGCAGAAACTGACTATAGATATCAGGATGACCATGACAGAGATTATGGCAATAATCCTAGCAGGACCTGAGCTCTCTGGGTACTCAAACAGCAGCCACACCTGTCTCTGAAACTCATTATCAGGAAGAGGCCTCTCCTCCTCCTTGATAAAACCCTCATCTTCTCTGAACATCTCAATGGCCTCATCCCCAAGCTCATAGAAACGGATCTCCTCTGAGAAAATGTCAAGGGTGACATTGACCGGCCTCCTTAGCCGGCCTCCTGATTGGTAGTAGTACAATATGGCGTCAAAGCTGGGTCTGTTCCTGTCGAAGAAGTACTCATTCCTCAGTGGATCGAAATACCGCATCCTCTTTTTGGGGTCCCCCAGCAAAGTCTCTGGGAACTGGGAGAGGGTTTTGAGCTGTGTTTCGAAGCGCAGCCCCGAGATGTTGATGACCACCCTCTCACAGCACTCATGGTCAGCCTCCGGGTCATAGTCCTGGGGGTGCCCTGGGTGTGCGGCCGCCTCGTCCGAAGGGTCGCCTGTGGCAACAGTCATTCTGCAGGGGGAGGAGGCCTGCACTTTTCAGTGGGTCTGGGTCCTGCAGCCTGGAGAACTGCAGGTAGGGTCCAGGAAAGGGAGGGGGCTCAACACTGTAAAGACCTGACGGCCACAGGATGTCACCTAGGATCTGGCTGCATGTAGGACAGACAAAACATACAACAGGGTCAGGTGTATCTCAGACATATTTGAGATTAAATACTTCAGTGCTGCCATTTAATCTACATTGTCAGTAACTTGCCTAAGCATGGTGAAGAGAAAAAATGAAACAACAGAGCCCCCCTCAATTTAATATGATTTGAAGTGAGTTATGTAAAGTTATGTCATACGGTCGTGATAAGGCAATCCAATTCAAAATGAATCAGGTGTGAGAAACTTGAAGCTTACACTATTATGGAAATAAATAATCTGTCTTCATATCAATTAGCTCAATGCAGGTAAACTTGGGAGGTAAGTAACATATAAACGTACAGTAGCTCATGAATTAGGACACTGAGCTGCTGCAATGGACAATATCCATTGAAATGAACCAGTCCACCTTCTGCAGTGAAGCCATGCATGAATATGGCAATGCAGCAGGCACCAAATTCATACAGACAGCATCCTGTCTAGAATATCACAGAGAACCACTGCAGTCAAAAATACACATGCAAGGAATGCTTCTAAGATGTATTTGTGTGCCAATACACACTAAATACCACATATTAATCTCTTCAGTTTAGTTTTGTTGGAGCATTTTAGTCTGACTAGTCTCAAATGGTGCCTGTCTCTGAAATATTCAAAAACATCTATAAATTATTTATCCATAGAAGGAAATAGGTTTCAAGAGAAAAACTGTATTCCTTGTCTGCATCATATCCACTTCCACAGTAGAAACACAGTTTTACAAAATATAATCCATGAAACAAACAACAAATTACTAACAAACAACTGCAGGTTCATTGAGAGGGTTCAGTCATCACGTTTTCTACTGGAGTACAAGTCAACAAATTAACTAGCCTATACAATGCTACCACTTAAAAAGACATTTCATCGAAATCAAAGATGATAGGTAAATGCCAGCTATTTCATCTTGAAACCATACATACCTGCAGGCATCATTTTCATATCTGGATGTTAGTTGATGTTCCTACTGGACGCTGGTATCAGAAAGGTGAATAGCCAGCTGCGACAATGAAGTCTAATGGCTTTAAAGAAAAAAAAGAGGAAGAATTTCCATTTAGAGCCGGTTGATCACATCCACCTCATGGTGTCTGCAGCATCCTCACCGTGCACACCGGGTACAGTATATGCGGGTGTGTCCTCGCTTTTCCCCTCCCCGGTTCCTTTCCTCCAGGCAGGTTGTCGTGGGATGGCGATTGACAAAAAGGGAGGGGGGGTGATCAAGGAGGTGCTGGTGCTTTCCCCTAATAACCAAAGGTGCTGGGATCAGCAGAATGGTCTGCCTCCACTATTCCCCACGCCATGACTGTGTCGAGCTCTGGCTCCAGACAACCGCAAAGGTAAACCGTACTGATAAGGTGCTCACAGACAACATCTGCAAAAAAAAAAGGCAAGGAGGGGAGGAGGAGAGTGAAAAAAGAAAAAAGATAATCTGAGACTATAGATGGCAATGAGCATACTCTCTGTCAGGGTGTTTAGAGATATTCTAGGTAATTATCACAACTGAAGACGATGTGCGGGACGCGTATGCACCAATAATGAGTCATAAGTCATCCAAAGGTAACAACTTTTTCATTCCAATAAGGGCATTAACCTGCGCTCAGAAAATGTAATCCTATTCATGCGTCAGCCAACATATTTTAATTTCCATCTCTTCCAGAGGCGTATACCTGCAGCATAATGCAATATCTAGAAAAAAAAGTCCAATGCCTCAGGTGCAGACGTGCTCAAGCAGAGTCAAGTGCGTCCCACCGTTTAGCGGATAGCGAGCCTGAGTTCTGCAAGTCCCGCAGTCTCTTAATAACACTACATACTGAAGAGAACAGCATCTTCAGACACTGACTTGAAACGACATGCATGAAAGAATCACCCGACGTAGAGGGCTACATTATGCAATTTCACAGTGTCAGAGTCCCCGAAACAAGTGGCCCGTAGTGGTCTTGGTCTCAGTTCAGCAGAGGTGAGACAGGGTGTAACATTTCTATAATCACCAGTAGGCACCGGGCTGGTGTATATAGCGTAGTCAAACCTGCAGTCGGGCATTGCTATGCATACAAAGAGGCGTGCTGGCTGGTGATGGAGAAGCAAGGGCGAAAACACGCGCTCGCTATCCGCACTGTACCACTCCTTACCTTAACTGCAGTGTGGGCAATTTAAAGGGGTACATATCTTCAACATACAATTCAAAATAGTTTGTTTTGCAGCATCACTGTTTCAAACTGCATCTCTATTTTATAGCTAAAACATTTTCCTCTTTATTTTAAAAGTATTTCTTTTCTCAGAGGCAATCATGGTATTTTATTGCCTATTTTGTTTATAATTTTACATTTTTGGACAAGATGACACTATCATGAGTCTTAGTAGGCAACATGAGAGCTACGAAGGAGACGGGCGGTGATGACACTACTGTGAAAACAGAAGATAGGCTATTCTTTTGAAATGTTTCACTACGTTCAGAGATGGGGGAGGCCTGCAGGTTGATTTGTGTGAGACTTTGCCAAGGTTACCACTGGCAGCCCCAGGACCACCAAAGGCTCCCAGCCTCTTCCCTTCTGTTTGTCTGCTTGCCTGCTGCCACACATGCGCACACCACTCACTGTCTCTTAATGGCTTTCCCAGGTTCCTCATGACAGCATAGCTATTATTTATGAGTCAGGGGCCCATTGCAAAGACTGTTAATGCAGTCTCTCATCACAGATCACATTGCATTAGCCGGCTTGCTCTAATTAAAAGCGAAGGGTCCTAGCGCTGTAAATGCTCTGTGTGTTTTAATCATATGGATACTTGGGGATGTGTGGTTGTGTAAGTTGGAGACGAGGGTGTCAACAGTGAATTTGTATCCAAGAGGTATTGATTCAGGACACACCCCCATCCCTATCAGATGTCATTCAGGCAGAGAGCAGGGAAGAGAACATGAACTTGATGGCTGAGTAAATGAAGGGTCATTATTGTTGAGCCTTGAGCCTCATGGCAGGCCATTTCTTGAGTTGCTGGTGATTCAGTCTGTTCAGCTGCTCTTTTATACATTTTGGGGATAAGAACCATGGCATCCAATCATGTGCCATGAAGGTCATGCAGGTTTTTTTTCCAACCAAATACTACGCCAGCGACAGTGCTAATTTCAACAATTAGCACAATTTCATCCAGAGAGGGCGTTTCACAAATTAGTGACATCAGCTGGTGTGTGGTTTGGAATTAAAAGGTGCATACTGTTGGACCTCGGTGGCACATGATTGGACGCCACGGCTGTAGAACAGTCAGACTGCTCAAGTTTAAATTCAACAGATGGACACATAGAGGCAGAGCTAAGCTACCCGACCTGGGTACACACTCCTCCTCAATCATGGATTTCCATCCAAGCCACATATTTGTAGATCATCAGTGACTCAAATTAAGACATTTATTTTGTTTTGATAGCCTGTTATGATGTTAGCCAACATTTCAGCCTGATCTCATTAAATAACCTGTAACCTTAACCTAAGTTGTTTTAGCATAGTGATAGGTTATGTGACTGGTCATGCTTAGGTAGCTATAATACAGATTAAGGTGTAGGTATAGTACAAATCAAGGATACATCACTAGAGAATAAGCTCTATCCCATGTTCCCAGGTGACCTGTGTTTATCAGTGGCAATTGTTCATCATGATCCCTGGAGCACAGTCTTTGTGTGGACATTGGAGATCTATAGGGAGTATTGTGTTCTTTATACTGCATTGCACCAACCGCAAGTTTATAGCCTCCTTGAATATGTGTGCGTGCACATACACGCGCACACCACACACACACACACACACAATGAAGTTTAAGCACCCTGTTTTGTCTATTACCAGCTCACTGGCTGACATAATGCAATAAGATGGCACAGATGAGCTCTGTGTGTCATGCTCACCCTTGGATTTGTTGCTGCATAGACAGATTTTCTGCTTCTAGATATGATGATGCAATTCCATCCTGTGAATAATTTTCTCATTAGTGAATTATTTCTCACAAAATCTTCTCTATGTCTTATGCTAAAATGACCTCACCCTATACAAACTGATATTTTTTATTTTCTATTATGTTTATTCACTCCTCATGGGTATCTACCAATCCCACAACCATGCTGCTGAACAGTTATTTTTCTCCAATGCATCTTCATTGAGACCCAATCTATTTAACCCTGTGGGAGGGAGGTGAGTCATTCTACCACCATTGTGCTGGGGAGAGAAACGATTACTCGAGGTGCCCTGCAAAAAGGGGCACAAGTAGGTTATACATACAACTGGGGGACGTGCTTGAAAAGTGGAGGCAGTAAGCAAAAAGAGAGGCTGAGGTAAAGAGATATACTCCGATGCAGCTCCCTGTGTCCTTCTCTAACAGTACATCTGAGACAGGGTCGAAAGACGGAGGAAAAAGGAAAGGGATGGAGAGGAAGAATGGAGGGATGGAGAAGGAGGTATGGAGAGTGAATAGAGAAGGGAGGGAAAGGAGAGTGAGTCGTGCTCATCAGATCGAGGCCCAATGGGATGGGGGCAGACACTGGAAAAGAGCCAGACACCAGGAGAGGCACAAGGACACTGGGCCACTGCAGCACACTGCCAAGCTGCAACTCAGTTGGCCAGATAGCCTCACATAACACCACAGAAAGCCACACACACTTTGACTGACCTAGCTTATAATCTACATCCAGGTTTATACCCAGGTAGAATTTTATTCACTGCCTGTACGGATATATTTTGCGATGACGACAGCTTGCATTCAAAAGTGCAAAGCAGTTACTGCATTGAGATATATACTGCTGTTTACAAGTCGGAAGGTCCAGCGTGTAACATTTGACTGAAAAGGACACATCCACACTTCACTGTCTAGCGTCTTCGCTTGCCATTCACACTGACAATAACAAAATGGGGGGAAAATTCAAGGCTACCTCCTATTCAATAAGCTATCCTGATGCTGAAGGGAATGACTATGAGTCAGTCAGTGGGTGAGTCAGTGTAAATGTTGGAGGGAAACCCGTATGCTGTGCTAGGATGTCTGTATAGCTCTGAATAGGTCTGTGTGGGTGTACAGACATAGCCAGTCCGCATTTTTACTTCGAGCATTGCATGCAACAGTGAATTATTGCGGCGTATTGCTCCACCCCTACAGAAGTAGTTCAGCAAAGACAAGGCATGAGTTTTTTATCACAATATGCATGTTCAAGTCTACGTCACAACATTTGATAAAAAATAGGCTGCCATGCCTGCTGCAGTACTAATGTGGAGCAGATGCAGAACATGGGACTTACAGTGACTACCACTGGGTCATTTTCTCTAAACATTGCTAGGGGTTCTGTTTGGTGCTGGCTCTGGGCACCACAACATTTGGTTCAGCCTGATTCAGCAGCCTGATCTACAGTAGACACTGCTGCTGGACCTGGCAGGCACTCTTCCTCACTGGACATCTGGAGGAATAGTCAAAGTAACACAGTTTCCTGGGTTGTGTCCTCTTAACCACAAAGTGTCAGTTGTGAATGAATCCAGCTGACTCATCCCCTAATACTTTTAATCTTGTTAAGTGCAACACATATAGACTCCTGAAAAGTGCCTAAAGCAACAGCGTATGACAAGTAATTTAATGTGTCCAAAGTCAGTATTGTTACTGTCGTTGGACAACTCTTTTGCTCAGCCTCATTCTGTTGCTACAGCGACCATCTCTGGGGACAGTTGAGCGAGCAGTGGAAGGGGGCTGGGTGGTGACATCACGGCTACAGCGTCTCTGGTGCCGCTGGGATATTTCAGGTAAAGTCACAGCATAATGACAAGGCACTTTTCGTTTCCCTGCAGAATCAACTGCATTTGTGAGATATGAATTAGCTCTAACAGAAACTGGGTTATAGTTTTATATATTGTTACTTCCACAGCTAGGACATGTTTTACAGCATATACTACAGTTGCCTAGATGAAGCTCTTACAGTCATTTCATGACTGGCTTTAGTATTTCTCCCCACTGGGGGAAGGGTATATGCTTTCTCCGACATGGTTTGTGGGCTTTCCTTTATCTCATAGAAAGCGCTGAACACCGAGTGCTGATCCAGAAGAGTGAACCTTATGAATAGCCCCCAGAGTGCCATTACATGTACTCCAAAGAGCCGATGGATTAATGGCACCCAAAGAAATAATAGCAATATGTCTCGTGGTTTCTATTTCTGGCATCGCTGAGATACAGATTTGGGGCAAAAACCACATAAAAATATCATCAGTGGGGGTAAAAAATGTGCCATGCTGAAAATAATTCCTTCGGATGTAGCTACTGCGTTCCCTTCACAAATTTATCATCAACATCCATTGGTAAAGTTCAAGGATGACGAGGATCTCCTCGCAGGCACGTGCTGGGTATCATTTGAGGTAGCATGCTGCTGTGAGGCATCATTCCTCTCATGTGGTGAATGTTGGCATGACGGGAGCAGAGGAAGATAGCAGAGGAGAGGGGAAGCCCGGGGTCTCCTCTAACCCCCCTGCTGAGCATGATACTGCACTTGCATCCTCACTTCTGCCTGGAGCCAGTGTCATGGCACAGAGAGGACCAGCTGTGGTGCTGACTGTGTGTGTTTGTCTGTCTTTGTGTGTGTCGGTGTCTCTATGTATGTATTGTGTATGTGTGTGCACGTGCGTCCTCTCCGGTACTCTCTGTGTTCAAATACCCAGTAAAGTGCATTCAGCCATACCAGCTGTGACCGTCTTAAAGCTGTGGTGCACTCAAGCATGCTCATTCACACGCAATCACACACACACACACACACACACATGCGTAGATTCACACATACACAGGGAGAGAAAGAGAGTGAAAGAGAAAGAGAGAGAGAACGATAGCTAGAGAGAGAGAGAGAGAGAGAGACCTAGTCACCATTCCAAACGTGCAATCTCTCACACATACAGGAGCTAGCAAACGTGCACACAATGGTTGACGCTTTTTTCTAAATGTTGTGTTCTAAGCACGGGCTCTGTGCTGGATGTACTTTACATCTACAGTAACATGCACAAGTCACGAAACATGTCAAGTATTATGCAACATGGGGACAAGTCGAACGAGTGGTCCCATGGGTGAGAGAAAAGATATCTGAAGTTTATTACTAATTCAGAAAATGTATAGGAAAAACATGCTTTCCCCACAACTATCGTGTGAATATTGACTTAACTATGGAATTAATGTTTATCTTTATTTGATAAGGCAAAGAACAGCAATATAGATATGAAATATAGTACTCCTCATGATGGGACAAGATCTCACACATTAGTCCTCAAACTCTCTCAAGGTTAACACTCTGAGTCTAGCAGGTTTACTTCCATTGTGGTCCTTACCTCTTCACTAACAAGAGCAAGAGACTCCAGCTGAACTGCAGGTGTCCCATACTGGCAGTCCTGTTGAGCTCTGACGGAGGTGATTAATGGCGTAGGGCAACTTGTGGACACGTTTTCATTTCGCCTCAGTTAAAAATACAATGATGAATGATTTTATTTCCGGTAGGAGAGTCAGAGGGAACAAAGCCACTCAGCAGTTCTGATGCAGCAGCACCTGGAGCCGCGGGCTGGGTGTTATCTAGCTTGTAGGGCTGAGGTCTGCACAACACAGTCTCTAAAATAGAAGACTCAGCTAGGAACTTCTCCTCTGAGACAGGCCTATGTAAAACTGTGATGCTTAATGCCAAATTGCTTCACATTATGAAACATTGTACACTCATATAATGTTAGCTTCAGTCATTCTTCTGTTCTTCTTCAAATGTTCTCCCTTTTACACACTTAGATGTGTGCATGTGTGTGTGTGTGTGTGTGTGTGTGTGTGTGTGTGTGTGTGTGTGTGTGTGTGTGCGTACGTGCTTCTT
>OOFE01023386.1:0-12891 GCA_900323365.1 Monocentris japonica | reverse complement strand
TTCCATTTTTCCGTCTCCCTTTCATCCCATTCATTCTGAGTATACTGAGCTGAAAATGAAGTAAATTTCAAATCTGTTATCTCCCCAAAGCCATTCTGTAAGCACTCTTTATGCTTGTAAGCACATTCAGTGTTCCAACTCATGATTTGATCCCGGAGTCTGAGAAAATTTGGTTTTGATTTGCTCTTTTGAGCTTGGGTAAATCATTGAAGGACAAGAGGGGTAAAGTAATGAGGCAGGGACAATAATAATTGATCTTCACAACATCAAGAACATTGAACAGTGTCTTCTATGTGCAGTGTGTGTACTTTCCTGATTAGAGAGAGAGAGAGAGAGAGAGAGAGATCAATAGACACAAATAACCCCCCTTTTTTTACGATGGAATTCCCCAGTGAAAACCGTCAAGATGTCAGACTGCAAATCAAGACCTTTATTTGAAAAGTTCTGGTCCCATTGAAGCACTGCATGTGATTTATTGTCTCTGTCTACACCAGCCGAGGAATTAGCTTGCATATTGACCTTTCCTACACATGCCCGTGCCCCATGCTGCATGCGTTCATGAATACTTAACAGCGTTTTATTCCACAGGGCCTTTCAATGCATTTTCTCCATGCTAACTCTTTCTATTCTCTGCCTAGAGAAGACAAAACAGGCCTCCTCCAAAACTCTAGCTACAGATAAACTTTTTATCAGTCTGGGAATTAAAAAAAAAGCTTTTTAAGTGATGTTACAAATGACATTGTCCATCTGGTTCCACGCTCAGGGACAAAAACATTTGAAATATTAATATTAATCCCCTCATTCTTCACCACTCTCGACGGTGCCAGAGAAGAGAAGGTTGGGTTCCATCAGAAATGGCAATGCTCAGATGCCTCTTTGAGTAATGAGGAGCAAGGCTTTTCCTGTCTGTTCAGTCTCGCTCCCGGGCACACACTGGTAGTTCAATAGAGGCAGAGAGTGAGAGACCAGCGTCTATCGATCAGTCATCCATCGGCTGCGATCCCTGCCAGTGCAGAATCATTACAGTTTCACATTGTCCATTGCCACAGCTATCACGAGTCAAGGTTGAGGCCAAGGTCATAAATAACACAACACTTTTCTTACCACAGTAACAATTTGAAGAGGCAGCCAAATATCGGGCAGGTAAAATTTGTATGGTTGTTTCCTCTTTTTTTATATAATACATAAGCCTAGTGTATAGTTCCACCAACGTTGACAAATTTGATCCAGTTAAAAGTTGACATTCTGTTTTGTAAGCAGGCCTCACCACCATGGAAATGTGAACAGCTGCCGCACAAAACAAGCATGACACACAGGGAGGACGGCTGGGGAATAAAACTCAGCATCTCATCAACCCGTATGCTTAAATGGTATGCTTGCACTGCACATCAAACACAGACATACACACACACACACACACACATACGCATTCAGTCACATGCAGTCACTCATATCAAATTGCATTCTTTAATACATGCTTATATATTCACATGCATCACACACACACACACACACACAAGCAGAACCCAGGGAACAGAGACATAACTTACCAGTTCTGAGACAAACAGATATCTTGAAAGTGAACACAGAGCATGAAAAATGTCCATATACTGACCAGAAATCCCTTAATTGAGAGTAAAAAATGAATGATGAATACCTCCGATTAACATCATCTGACCTTTAGCACAGACAGCATCTAAATATTATTTTTTTATGAAGGTTTTCACAACCCAAGGTGACTCAAAATTGGCATCCTGGGTATTGTAGTGTGATAGAGATGCGATATCCTGAGTAATGTTGGCAGGATCTGATACAAGCATCACGACTTACGGCCCCAGAAACGTCTTAAGTCACTATTCTAAATGGTTTCTCAGCTGTGAAATCTCAAGGTCAGGGGCAAGGAGGAGGCGTATGTTGGGTGAAAGATCCAGCCTCCTGAATTAAAGATCACTGGGGAGAATGAGCTCTCTGGCCCCTGTATGGCATGTTGTCACAGTAATGGATTGGTAGGGCTACACTGAAAGACCCCCCTGGGCATTAGGCTGAAGCTTTAAGAAGAGTTAGCTTGCTGCAGCAGAAAGACCACAAGTATCGGCTTGGGTACTAATAAAGTCTCTTCCATTGATTTCATCTGGGGAGCTTGACCATATATTGTGCCTCAGGTGGATGGGAAGTGGGAGGCTGTAGGGGAGAGGGATATAGGCCCTTGCAGATTCCCTTCACCCCATGCTGGAACCACCAATGCTGTATGACTAATATCTGACACCGTTATTCGGTTTGATCAGACTCAGGATCAGAACGGGAGTCAGAACCAGAATAACAATGAGAATCAGAGTAACTTGCCAAGTACAGATAATGTACAGGTATTGGTCTTGATGATGATGCTGAGACAGCTTTGACAACTCACAGGTTCACAATACATACTGACATTACATAACAACAGGACCTCACATACAGTGGCAAATGGATAGCACAAGACATATAGCATACAACAGTCCAGTCAGGAGAGACGAAGGTTTACAAATTCAGACATGATTTATTGAAACTAATAAGAAGACGTTGGCATAGACTCTGAGAAATATCCATTCATAGGGTGAAGGTCCCCATGAACAGGCTGTAGACAATAAACCCCCCTGGGACTATATATAGTCTTGATGCCGGTGGTGGTGGGAGAGGTGGTGCCGCAGAGACTGACAGCAGCAACAGCTGAAATGACAACAACATACAGGAACAGCTGAGGGAGTAAATATAGAACGCATCGATTTGTGGTTGGTTCCCAGAGTAGATGTGAGAAAAGGTGTGTGGACGTGGAGATTGGACGATTAGTAATGATTTCAGCAAGAAAGGGTGAAAGGCTGAAAGGGTGTATTCTTCTCAAAATTTAAACTGATTGGATAATATGTTCTGAATGAGAGAGAGGAGTAGGCTGGATAGAAATGAAGTGAGGTAGCCTTCGTGAGTGAATTTACTCTAAGCTTCAGTAGCATGCAGCTATAACATTCAACAGGAAATATTGATGAACTATGTGCATTTGATCTGCATGGTAAACAGTATCATTGCACCTGGAGAGGGAAAATGAAAACAGTCTTGTTCTCATTCTGAATTTTACCTAGAGAACGTATCCAGGAAATAGTACTGTGTTAGTTATCAAGCTCGCACCTCCCTGCTTTAACCAACGTGAGGGATATCTTTGAAGTGAGAATCACAGTCTGTCAGGAGCAGATGGGCTGACTAATATAACTCCTCACTAGTATGTGTCTCACTGCCAGACCACAATGAGCGACGGGGGAACAGTTCATCTGGGAGTATAGCAGGCTACATCAGGAATCACCATGATGGAGAGGAGCAAGAACTCAATTAAAACGGTCATCACAATAAACAACACCAGGCATATGTTGATTTCAATTCAATCTCCTCAGCCTCTGAGTCACTCGTCTCATTTATCTGGCAATTTGATGCTGTTACTGATTTACTTCAAGCCTCAGGATGCTTCCTATCCCAACCCGTCCATTTTAGGCAAAGTATCCAAAGCCGCAGCACCAGAATACAAACACAAAAATGTATAGAATCCATGATGATTCAGTGGTTTATGAATGTTGGTGGGGTTGCACTTTGGCCCAAAGGTTGAGATGATGACCAAAATGTTGGTTTGATCCCCAGCATTAATAGATTATGGTGCCAGACAACATTGCCAAAGTGTCATTCAGCAAGGCACTATATTCTGTACTACTATAAACCTCTCTAGAGGCACTGCACTACGGCCTACTCTGACCTGGACCTCTCCAATAAAATGGTTATGAGAATGTGTGTATTCACATCTAGGAATGATTTGCACAAAGACAAATTCTACTTCCCTTGTTTAAATTGTCCAAATGAAGTAATCCTAGTCTTAATCCTGATGTTGTCTACCTTCACAGAAAAATGAATTTAGGATAAACGAGAAGGAATGCAACCTCCTGAGGGAATACTAAGATTGGGACTTCATAATAACAATAAAAAACAACAATACTACTACCACTACTACTACAACATATATGTTATATGCTGGTGGTAACCATGGTGAAGCGGGCAGGAGAAGATCCAAGTGTCTTGGTGATGCAACGGGAATTTTCTTTCCTGCTCAGTTTTCCAGCCTGAGAAATTAGCACTCAGATTTATTTTCACACCCTGCCGCCAGCTACACACGACAGACTTCACACAGCTAAACCCCCACATGTATACATACGCACTGACATACACACATGCACACACACTTAGATAGGAGTCGAGGGATATACTAGGATGGCTTAGGGATCTCCTACTTATTTGGCTTTCCTTCCCACCATTGCAAGGAAAATGTAAATATGCTATAAAATTAGATTGTGAGAATATAGAATATATATAAATATATATATATATATATATAATATATAAATATATATAAATATATATATGCTCACGTGCAGATATGCAAATAAATTTAACCCACATGCAAACAAACAAGCGCACACACACATACACAGACAAACACACACACACGCACACGTGCACACACCAGGCACACGTAGGCACCATCTCAAATCTCACACAAATTACATCCACGTAACACACTTAATCATCTGGCTCAGGCCCCACTGTCTTGTTACTGTGATATTGTTTCCCAATCAAACGCCAGTCTGCAGCCCAAGGTAGAATAGATTCTTATTATGTTCCTGCCACTTCTGATTCACAGTCTCAACATCAAACCACTGACAGTAACATCATTAAAACACCAATTATGCCATCCGCTAACAGCGGATGCATCCTGAGACCTGTTGTATATTCTAGCAGGGTTGCACTGCACAGATTAGAGCTGTTTGAGGCAGAATTGAACTCTCTCTCTCACACAGTCTTACATCAGACTGTGTGAATGTTCTGTAAAGAAAGGCTAATGGAGCAATCAGTTATTAAGCAGCTAGACTTGATTTGAAATAAAGCTCAGGTCTAAGGTCTGAGGCTGCCTTTATTCTCCTGCCTGAACCGGTGCTACAGAGTCTTAGAGAAATGGAGGACAGTCTTAACAGGGAATAAATTTAGGACCAGATCAGACAATGCAGGATACTGACATTTTGTGCAAGCAGTTGGTAGACGTCCCCGTTACAATCCATTACATCAACATCAAATACAATTCAGCATGGGCCTAATCTTATCAGCACTGGCCAATTACAAAAGCCCATCCAAGCACACCCACATGGGTAAACAGAAATGAAACAATGATGACATATTGGTGATGATAGTGGCAGCATCCTGGCAGCATGACTCTCTGTTACAGCACCATTTAACTCTCCCCGTCATCAGTTTGCATTGAAATATTTACCAATAGCGATGTGAGGGCCTGAATGAGGCAATAATCCAGGTCAGTGGAGATGATGAGAGTCCCTGGGCACATCTGTGGGAAAGGACCTCCCTCCCCTACACAAAGAGGCTGTTTAAGGCACACAGTCAAAAAACTCATCTAGTGTTAGCCTAAAGGCACAATGTATTATAGAGGAGATAGAGATTATAGTCACTGAAAATTCAATCAAACTATTATTGAGTATTTATTTCAGCATGAGAATAGTGATATAATACATTATTTAACAATTTTTATTTTGTAAGAAACACAGTACAATAATATAAGGCTCTTCAAAGTGCCTCATTATATTTTCCAGTTTTTCTCAATTGTTTGGATGCATTTCTGGTAATGTGGTTACAAAGATAATTATTATTATTATTATTAGATATCTTCTAATAATTTCTGGTTCTCTTTACACATTCAAACTACTGACAATACTTTTTCTTCACAGACTGATGTTCAGAGATACTTCAAACATATTTTAAATCTGAGAAAATCACTTGCAGGTGTGTTGACTGCATGTTTGCAAATGCAAAAGCTTTTCGTTGGGTGATCAATGTGAAATCAAACATTAAGGCAGACAACAGCTCAGTCGCACATGCCAAACAACATGGGAGCAGAGAGAACAAAAGAACCAGCTTTCAGAGGTAGGGGCATCAAAGATGATCAAGATACATCACAAATGAAATAAGGGCAACAATAGTGGATCGTGTCATCAAGCGAGGACTATCACTGAGAGAAGCAGGTGAGAGGGTTAAGCCCAATCCCTGCAGGTCTACTGTTGCATCAGTTATACAGACAGTCTAACCATAAACCACTGCACTTATTACACTACATACTGTACATCAATTGCTGGTGTCCAACGGCTGAAATCTACAGACCATCAGGAGGCTGCAATTGTCAATATTGTCAGGGAAAACAACACCATGCACCTGAAAGATTTGAGACAGAAAATATTGCAAGACAATTATGTCTTTCAAAATATTACCCGTGTCAGCCTGGCAACTATTGACAGTCTTAAAGAAGAATGAAGTCAGAATAAATGCAACAGCGACTGGGTGAAAGAACAGCGGATATTTACAGTGGTATGAAGTCATTTTGCGTAGGCCTATTATTGGACTTGTGTAAATAGTAGAATTACTGTAATCTACTTCTATATACTACTTGTACTGTATCTAAGCACTATAGTACATACTACATACTACAAACCCACTGTACAAACCCCAACAACATATTGCTTTCATTCTTACATAACATGTATGCTATTGTAACTTTACAGCATATGGTTGTACTGGTGCCATCCAGCATGAATACATTTATGTTGCTGAAACTGGCATCAATCTCTCCAAAAATTAATACATCAACAATTAATACATCAACAATTAATACAGCAACAATTAATACAGCAACAATTGATACTCCGGGGCAACGAGTTGGGAACATTACAATGTGTGCAGCTATAGGCCAAAATAGGGTCATCCACTTCCATGCAGTGGTTCAGTCACGCTTCATACTATTTCTGGATGGGCTTGCAGAGCAGCTTATGGTGAAAGAAGAGGTGTTGGAGGGGCAACAGTTGGCTAACTTCATCATCCAATAGGACAGTGTGCAGTTCCACCAGGTTCCAAAACCATGTGTGTGGTGCTTCTCCCACCTTACTCACCATTTCTCATTACGATTAAAGACTTCTTTTCAACATGACTGGAGAGTGTATGACCATGATCCACACAGTAAACCCACTGTCATTGAGGCAATGATCTTAGCCTGTGATGACATTACCACCGAGGCATGCCAAGGTTGGATACGCCACACAAAGCTTTTTTATCCTGGGTGTCTGGCTAGGGAGAATATAAGCTGTGACATTGATCAGAATGTATGACCTAAAGCCAATGGCAGGAAAGATGAGTTGAGTAAATATTGAAAATCTATGAACACCATGGTCTAAAATATTTAATTTTGTGTTCAGATATTTAAATTGTGATGATGTGGCTGCAATTGTAAACTTTAAATGTGACACTGCTTTGAAATAGCATTTTTTGTTTTTGCATTTGCACTATGCGAGCATGCATTTATTTGTTCTGCAAACTGAAACAGAGTTTTGTTGTTTGTCAGTTATTTTTAAAATCTGCACTATTGTTTCTACAAATGCATCTGAACAATTGAGAAAAACTGAATAGTGTGTAAAGGGTAGAAGGGCAGGCCATCTGTAGAAGGCTGCCACGCTCCATGAACCATACAACTTTGATTTTTAGGCTTATTACAATTACCTAACCATTACAATGAAACATGAGTATCCAACAATGAGGAAATGTTCCTCTCTATTTCTTTTTACTGTCAATGGCTGAGCAATGCATCTTGTTAAAAATCCAAAGTAAAGCAAACATAGCAGAATTAGGACAGACTTCAAAGCATGAGTCCTCATTAGGCATTATGCCTTTGAAGAGACAGCGGCAATCCTCAGAGCAAAATCACAGATGGATCTCTTTCTGTCCCGCTGCGATTGCTAGAATTACATTCACATTAGCCAAATGTATTGTTTTTGGCTTTATTTGTGCACTATCTGGGCCCTGTGACAAGCCAAGTGGTGCTGTGGCATATATCCTATCACTTTGTAACTGACAGGTGTAATCAATTCCACCGCCAGCACTTTGCTGCTGACAACTGTAAAAGTGCAGTGCAATACAATACCTATAAATACTGTGGAGATCTTTGTAAATTGGCTCCATTTAGAGGCACTGCTGAGTTGGTACTGATTTTGGCTGCAATCTAAGTGCGCAGATTTGATAGAAAACAGGCCAATTACAAACCATTTAGAGAAATGGGTCAATAAATCTGGAGTGGATTTGCAACATTTCTCATAGCCTAAGGGTTCATAGTTATAGGGATCATTAGATTATTATAGATATTTCAATAAAAGCAAGGGGGTCATTTGTCAAACATGTTGACAGAAACATCCAACATTCAATTCAATTCAATTCAATTTTATTGTCATTATACTAAGCAAACATAAAACAAAAAGTGTGTTGTGACCTCGCAAAAAAACAGTGCAAAGGGGGGGGCATACATAATCTAAATAAAAGGTGATACAATATAAAAATATAAACAAGATACAGTGCAGTAGGTAACATATAACATGCAATACAGATATGTAGAACCTGACAAGAGGATCAGTGTAAACAGATGACTTGATCCCTCTCCGCTGACAACGTTTTTGATAGATGTCCTTGATGGCTGGAAGCTGGGTGCCAGTGATGTGCTGGGCAGCTTTAGCTACCCGCTGCAGGGCTTTCTGTTTGGAGATGGTGTGGTTGCCATACCAGGGTCAGGATGCTTTTAGTGGTGCAGCAATAGAAGTTGACCAGAATCTTAGGTGATATATGGGCCTTCTTCAGCCTCCTCAGGAAGTAGAGGCGTTGTTGGGCCAAGGAGGGACCAAGTGAGGTCCTCCATGATGTGGACACCCACAAACTTGAAGCTGGAGACACACTCCACTTCGGCCCCATTGATGTAGATGGGGAAGTGTCTGCAGCTTTTACACTTCCTGAAATCCACAATCAGCTTCTTGGTCTTCTTTACATTGAGGGTGAGGTTGTTAGTGGAGTACCATGTTGCCAGGTGTTGGACCTCCTCCCTATAGGCCATCTCATCGTTGTTTGAGATCCAGCCCACCATCGTGGTGTTGTCCTTAAACCTGATGATGGTGTTGGATTCATGGGGAGGCACACATTTGTGGGTGAAGAGGGAGTAGAGGAGGGGGCTCAACACACAACCTTGTGGGGTTCCCTGTTCCAGTGTGATGGGGACACAGTCCTTAATGTGGGCCAGGACCAGTCTCACAAAGCACTTCATTACAATGGTGTGAGTGCAATGGGGCCGTAGTCATTCAGACATGTCATTGAAGATTGTTTTGGAACAGGAATGAGGGTTGTTGTCTTGAAGCATGTGGGTACCGTTGTCAGGGCCATAGAGCAGGACAAAGATGTCAGTGCCAGCTGGTCGGCACATGTTCTGATTACACGTCCTGGTATGCCATCCAGGCCGGCACATGGACAGAGTGAGCACCTGGTCGTCTGGTGGTGACAGGGCTTTGGTGGCTGGC
The DNA here is from genome assembly GCA_900323365.1 of Monocentris japonica. Taxonomy (NCBI): domain Eukaryota; kingdom Metazoa; phylum Chordata; class Actinopteri; order Trachichthyiformes; family Monocentridae; genus Monocentris; species Monocentris japonica. The sequence goes on along the minus strand of OOFE01023386.1, from coordinate 3,439 downwards.
TCCTTGTCCCTGTCAAAACGAGCATCGAAGTTATTAAGCTCATCAGGGAGGTGTTGATGGCTAGGGGACAGTTGTTCTTGCTCTTGAAGTCAGTGATGGTCCAAATGTGTTGCTACATGTGCCGGGTATCAGTGTTGTTGAGGAAATGGTCCTCTATCTGCAGGGTGTAGTTGCGTTTGACAGCTTTGATGCCCTTGTTCAGGTTGGTTCTGGCTATGCTGTAGACCACGGCGTCACCAGATTGGTCACATGATTTCAGCAGCTGGAGAACCTCACTAGCCATCCAGGGTTTCTGGTTGGGGAATGTGCCTATGGATTTTTGGGATGTGACAGTTTCTACACAGTGGTTTATGTAGGATAACACCAAGGAAGCATATTCCTCAATGTGGTATGAGAGCCCTGAATAGCCTCTTGAGCAAATATGTTCCAGTCAGTGCTTTCAGAACAACCCTGGAGTTCGGAGACCGCCCCCTCTGGCCAGGCAGTAACTGTCTTTACAGATGAACATCCTCTGAGACAAAAACCTGCCCTGATGTCAGTATGTATCAGGGCAATGTGACATTAGCTATTACAGAAATACATTTCTGAAAAAGAAAGATGGTTTGTTCATGTTTAGGCTAGTATAACTACTACTTTGTTCAAGGAAAACCATGAAAATCATCACAAATGGAGTTACAAGATTTTTCCACGACAGCAGTGAAATATGCACACATACTCACACACACACACAAGATTTTCCAAGGCCTTTTACACTGTTTGAGTTATCTTTGTCCAAATGTGATAAAATACGAGGCGTGCATGGCTCATTTACTGGAAGAAACAGAGCTTGCAAAACAGACACACACATGCATACACTTACACATGCACATAATGAAGACTGCAGATACTGACACATTTATTCAAAACCATCCGCTTCACCATTAAATGTGTCATGTTTGATACCACTCAAATTTTTCCCTCAGCTCAACCCACTAAGCAGACAAATAAGAGCCATTGGACACAGTGGCTGCACCTACCACAGCAAGGGGACGTCTCATTCCATCTTGCCTGTGCAATTGCCTTAGCTCAATGATTTATAAAAAGGAGAACAATCTGTGCACAGATGGGACGTAGATATAAATATTCTGACCCATCACAGGGAGGCCGTCCTACTCTTCTCCTGGGCTCCTGGCTTCAGGTGACCTATGACAAGCTCACAGAGGATTAGAGTTGTGCTGGTATGAGGTACCTACACAGTTCCATTAGGGGCTGAAGGGGAAAACACTAAACAAACAAATGTGTTATTGTTGTGTATGTGTGTGTGTGTGTGTGTGTGTGTGTGTGTGTGTGCACAGACCAGGCAGTGAAAAGCAGGCTCCTCATTCTTGATGGTTTGTGTTTGCGTTCTGTTTTATAATGCAACATAGTGTCAAACAGTATTGTTGTTCAAAATGAGATATCTAGTATTTGAATAAAACGCCCTCTGCTTACAAAATTATGACATGAAAATAAAATTCATTTTGGAGAAATATTTATTGAAGGTAATCTTTGCCTACTAGGAACTAATATTTTTGAGCCAGTGAGAGGTGAATTTTAAGTAATATATTTTCCTTTTTGAATGAAGCCATTCATGTTAACTAATGTAGATCACTGTAACTTCATTGTGATTAGGACAAAAACAGGGTCACACCACTGAAACAATTGCACAGCGAGTTGACAGAATACTGTGGTCCTTCAATGTTTCGGTTCACTACATCCTACATACTACATCTTACACTACATAAGGCTGTACTACGGCTGTGCACAGCATGAAAGGTATGGTGCTGTCTATATATAGTCATCATTATTATGCAGCCGTACCTTATGGAGGAGCATGCATAAAGCATTCGTTCTAAATGCTGTGAAGCTTTTGTCTATTATTGAACAACCACTCACTGTGTATCACCCCTTACAATCCTATACCTTGTCTAGATCCAGTCGGAACATAATGCATACCAGCCTTTTACTGTCAGACAGATGAAGTCAGTCATGCCTTGGGGCTTTATGCTGTATGCCATGCTGCAGCTGACATTTTTGTCTATATTCACGGGTCCTCACGATGTCAGGATGATCGAGGGCAAACCCTCTTTCACAAACAAAGCTTAATTAACTGATTATTTGGAGTTTTCCAGAAGCCAGTATGTGCATCTGTTGTTGTTGGCATCTCATAGTGGAAAGATCCTGGGAGGATTCATTTGGTCTTTCTTCTAATGAGCCGTCGAACAGACATACCTGCCTCAATGCTTCTCCTTTGAGGATATAATGTAGGCATCAAAACAGGATGTGTTATGCTATACATCTACTGACAGGGTGCACTGGAAAGAAACAAATGTGAAAATAAAAAGTACTAATATTTCCATCTAATAGATGTACTACAAATGTTTTGTGATATTGTACACATGGTAATAAATCTAATTGACTTTCTTTCCATCAACAGCGGTATTACTTTAAATATTTACTAAATTTTGTAGTATAATGAATCAACATTACTACTTGTACAAAATACAACATTGATGTCTACATATATTAGGTATATATAATGGTAAGATATTTCAATAAAGCCATCTTTAGCAGTACAGAAATCAATTTCTGATTAAGACAGATGCTTCACTGATGCTATAACTGGATATCATTAGTGCTCCATAAATTTCAATACATTTCACCATGCAACCACATGAGGGCAGCAAATAGATTTTAGTTTAAGACCACTCATACAGCCTGACTGACTGTGGAGACTTTAAACCATCTTGTTTCAATTCTTAGGACATTCAACAGCAACGCTGCTGGACTGAAACAGAGACCAACTGGATTTATTGAAGATGACAGCTAAAGCTTAGTTAGGTTATGTATTCACCCTCTCACACTGGAGACTGACCTAACAACCTGAGTGTGGATTAAGGATCTTTAAACTGCAAATTACATGCACACTATAACCTCAGAACTAGGGCCTTGCACCAAGGACACGTGTAGTAATTTAAGTTAACCGTGAAGTTAAGGGTGGTATACAAGGGTTGACATTTACTCTTTCAGGGTAAATCATCCATGAAGGAAATAGGCTGACAGCAAACGCTGTCATGCAATACATCCATTAAAACCACCTGCCTAATATTGTGTAGGTCCCCCTCGTGCCGCCAAAACAGCTCTGACCCGTGGAGGCATGGACTCCACAAGACCTCTGAAGGTGTCCTGTGGTATTTGGCACCAACACGTTAGCAGCAGATCTTTTAAGTCCCGTAAGTTGTGAGGTGAGGCCTCCATGGATCGGACTTGTTTTTCCAGCACATCCCACAGATGTTTGAGAGATCTGGGGAATTTGGAGGCCAAGTCAACACCTTGAACTCTTTGTCCTGTTCCTCAAACCATTCCTGAACAATTTTTGTAGTGTGGCCGGGCGCATTATCCTGCTGAAAGAGGCCACTGC
>OOFE01023383.1:9609-20878 GCA_900323365.1 Monocentris japonica | reverse complement strand
TCCTTGACTGCTTCTCAGTGGAATGCAATTTGGAGGTCGGCTTTGAGCTCTTCTAAATGTGTGAGATTTAGGATTATACAATACAAAATTCTGAGTGCAGCATATATTTTATACTTTCCTTCTCCTCTTATTTGTCTTTCTTTTCTTGCTTTGTGCGGCCTGTAGTAATACCCATGCTCATTCTCTGACCATTCATTTTTATTTTATTTTTTTCTTATCTCAGGTACTTGCATCCACTTGAGAAGAATGTATAAGAAAGAAAGAACTGTATAAGAAAGAAAAAATCTGTCGAATGCTGTTGCGGGTTTTAGGCGTCACCCTTGCATCCAATCTTTTTTGTTTTTGTTTTGTTTTGTTATGCAGTGTTGTCTTTTGAATTGAATTTCCTTGTTTAATATGTGTTTTGTATTATGGTGTAAACGATCAATGAAAAAAAAAAACTAGTGCAGCACAATATGAACACATCAGCACTGGGGAGTGGACAGCTCCCTACACACAGGGCCTATCCTCGTCATTCACTTGGTGTGTGTGTGTGCGTGTGTGTTTACTTCAGTGATCAAAGCTGAACCTCTGCAGCCTGCATACGCATGCATGCTTGTTTGAGTATGTTCAAATGTGTTTTCCTCAGTGATCAAAGTTGAACTTATAATGTGTGTGTGTGTATGTGTGTGTGGGCGGGTGCGTAAGCGTGTGCGTCTGTGTGCACGGCCAACCTTAGGAAGTGAATATCAGTCAACCACATGGCAAGTGGCAATGCAATCAGACAGTAGACAGATGTCTACACACAGTTGACTAGAGATATCCTTCAGTTCAACCTGATCAAACTGTCATCTTGCTACAGCTTGACTAGATCTGTGTGGGCTGGGAACAGCTGTTCGCCAGTTGTGTCACTCACACACACACACACACACACACACTGTAAAGCAGAGAGGAAATGCATGGCAGTGTACTGTGATGCATAGAGGCCGTGTGGTGAGAGGATTGTTGCATCTAAGCTTTGGGTGTTTAAAAAGACATGTCACATTATCCCCTGCCCCCCTAATGTGCTTTTCTATTTTAATTCCTGTCATCGGCACCACTCACAACTTCTACAAAATACGTGCTTGTGTTTGAACGCTCACATCTGTGTCTGTGTCTGTGTGTGTTTGTGTACTCTGTGTGTGTTTCAGGGTTTTTTTCTGACTGTGAGTGGGTGTGTGTGTAATCCTGTCGCTCAGGCTGACAGGCAGTGTTGAGGAGGAGACGCTGGCACACACAGAGAAGCGGCAGCTCTCTCTTCCACTGCGTCCTTGCCTGTTCAGCCCAGGCTGACAGTGAGCTGCCTCACACATGGCCTGGGCCTCATACATATGGAGGAGGGTAGGGAGAGGAATAACAGGAATAACAACTAATCGTGTGTGTGTGTGTGTGTGTGTGTGTGTGTGTGTGTTTCACTCAGGTCCATGTGCATGGTACATATCACACCCAACCACTTGATAGAATATGCTTCTTTACCTTCATAAGTCTCTGTGGTTTGGGGCTAATGCATTCCTCTTCTCTTCTCTTCTCTTCTCTTTTCTCCTCTTCTCTCCTCTTCTCTCCTCTCTCCATCTCTCCAGTTAATCCCTCAGTTTTTCTTCATGACTCTCGGCATCACCGGGGCCAGCCTCTACCTAATTCGTCTGGTCAGAGGACCTCACGTCACGTAAGCCCTTCCTCTGTTTGTTTACACTCACAGTCTTTGTAGAAGTCGTCCATCTGGCTTTAAAAACTTTCCAGAAATTCCCTCCAGGAGGTGGACCGACAGAGCAACAGTAGTGTAGCAAAAAATAATGTGTCTCCAATGATGGGTACACCAGCATAATCCCTAATCCAGTTTGGGTAAATGGAGCAGAGCCTGCATGCATGAATGCCTTATTACAACTATTAAAACTATTGAGTAGCTTCAATTTCAAATATTTAGAACTATGTCAACAGTGCTTCCTATTTCAAGAATATCATTTGCGAGTAATGTGAAATGAATAAAATGAAGTAAACATTGTGCACCATTAAATGCTTCATTAGGTTCAAGGTGTTGCCGGACTTGGCGATTATTTTCTTGTGACAAATAGTGCACTGCATGCTGTTGTTTTCAAGTTTAGGAAAATGTGTCCAGGCCTTGGACCTTTTCTATGACATTGTCTACTTACTTCGAGCAAACTGAGAGTTAGCTGACTGGATGGAAGACTGGTATTTCACTGAGTGAACCTGTCACGAGCCCAACCTCCAACTACAAACCCACCAACCACAAGGCTGCTTTGGCCCAAACATACAGGGTACACCTGTGACTGGCGGCCTGACACGACGGAGAGGCTGAACCACCCTTAACTTGGCCGAATTAAATTGAAACTACGTACATACACGTGCACTGTCTGCATCCTATTTCTTGGCTACACCGAATCACTTGTCCTGAGGGTCAGCTATAAAGCCTGACCTCATCACGGTGCGGTGATGAGTGCTGCGGTCAGCGGCTGCCTCTCTCTGACACACTGTCTAGTGTTTGCGGTGATGAAGAGAGGAGGGACGTGCTCGTCAGCCTCCCCGCCTCCTCTCTGTGTCTTTGTTTGTGCTTGGTGGTGCGACTCAGTGCCGGGGGGGGTTGGGGGGCATGGACATTCACAGTGGAGCTCTGTGACATCCAGACTTTGGTTAATGAACAGAGGAGCACTGCCAACTCACTGGGCTGAGTTCACCTCATCTCATAATCACCTCTCTCTCTCTCCGTTTGTTTCTCCATCCGGCGTCTGTGTGTTTATCTCCTTCTGTTCCTCTGTTTCTCTTTCAATCTGCATTTGTTGACACCTCTGTCTATTTCCGTTTCTTTGCATCCATTATCCGCGACTTCCTCCCCTCCACCTCTTTCTCTTTCTCTCTCTTCTCTCTTTTACTCTCTCCCCGTTGCCAGCTGGCGGGACAAGAAGAACAACCCAGAGCCCTGGAGCAAGCTTGACCCAACCTACCAGTACAAGGTGACGATTTCCCCACCGCAAACAGTACTGCCACCTGATTGGTCCCACCAATCGCGTCCACCAGGGAGGTAATCGAAACATTGGCTCTCCATCTGGAGAAGCAAATTCAGACTTTCCCCCAAATCTCACATTCATAATCAGTCTGAAAACCAACCAAAACAAATTTGGACAAAACGACGCTGGCTAAATAAATTCAGATCAACACATCTGTTCAAATAAAAGGAAAACAAAGTATCTTTCAAAAACAAATTAAGGCAGATGGAACCAGGGGCTTTTAGTGGCTGGTAGTAATTTGCTGAAGCTCTTAAATAAGGGCAGCGCCCCAGACAAGCTAATGAAAGTATTAACAATACTGACCCAAAGCAGAATAGAAAAACAACCAACTGATGGGCCCCAGAAGAGGGCGGTCTGATCTGGATGATGTGTTGTTTCAGAGAACAGAACGTTTTTTTCCGAGGATTTTTTTAGAGGCTCTGTTGTTCGCCGGTGGAATGAAAGTCACTGCAGACGAAAGGTCAGTACTCGGCATGTTTAATTCTCGATAGCGAGGCAAAGGTCTCCCATCGAGATTCCCCCGAAGTCCAAACAATGATCCTAATGAGGAGGGGGAGGTGGGGGTGGTGGAGGAGACACGGGTTTGACAGCAGACCAATCAAGGAAAATATGCAGCAAGAAAATAATCAGTGCCATTGCAAAAATGTATTTTCTTTCATGGTTGGAGGGCTGCGTTGTATGCCAAACACACGCACGCAGTCACACACACACACACACACACATATATATTGTCTGTGACATATGCAAACTGTTGTCTTGAAAGGCTCAGCAAGACTAAAATCTGGGGAATAAACGAGCACACAAAGATTCATGGTAAATTAGTGTGTGTGGTTGTGCAAGTGTATGCGTGTCTATGTGTGTGGATCAGTCCACCCCGTTTTTTTTCCCCTCCAAATGCGGCCTCCTAAAGACACGGCTGATGAATTTAATTTAAGCAAAACAGATTTAAATGTATTCCTCCTGCCTCCTGCAGTTTGTGGCCGTCAACACGGACTACAAGAGCCTGAAGAAAGAGGGCCCTGACTTCTAAAGGTCCTCCAGGCAACTCCGGGGGCACCAAGTTTGGCAGGACCTCCTGTTGTCGCTACAGCAGTGCAAAAACTGCTTCCTCTACACTTCCTGAGTGTCACCTGACGCTTGACACAACCTCCAAGCTAACACTGTAACCTTGACAACAAAAGTTATTAAAGAGATCAAAAGCGTGACTGATGGTGGTTCTTTTGTGCTTGGTCAGCTGCTACGTATATAGATACAGCATATACTAGTTATATACTATATAGATACTACGTGTATATTATAACGTTACAACAATATCTCACTTTGGTAGAATATGTTCTCAGTACTTTAACAAATACATTCAATAAGAGTTCAAGAATTCAGTAATAATAATAATAATAATAATAATACTAGTCATGAAATAATATGAACCCTCTCAAGGGGATCTCACAGGGAGAGCAGGATGCAGGGTCAGATACCAAACAGCCATTGTGGAGCTGGGAGGGTTTAAGTGTCTTGTTCAAGGATGCCTCGTGGATGTTTGCTCACATGGGTGCTTGAACCTGCATGAACTTTGAAATTGTGTGATGTTGCTATGGATACCCCAGATAGCCAATATTCGTGGTCGGCTGTTCACAAACTCATGAATGCTCTACAAAATCCAAATCATGCTTTAATTTCCAGGAATTTTTTGTTTTTACTGAGCATCACATCACACATGCAGTGTTGGGGCAAATATGTCACATATGCACGCATGCTGAGATATGAGGTTGTAGATGAAGAGGACCAAAATAGAAATCAGTCACCAGAGATGAAGATGCATGTGGGTCATAGAGCTCTTTCAAACCCGTTTTCGGCCCCATGGAGTCAAGAGAACAAGGCAGTCCAAAGAGACAAATCACTCAACTGTTTGATCACTGTTTGTCTGTGAGGACCAAAACATTATTTTCACTTTTCACTCAGAATCAATAGTTTCTCCAGACATGCCTCCTGCTGGCATATCAGCGGTGTCGGAGAGTTCATTGGTGTTGAATGATTAAAGCAGCCGTATATGTGTGTGTGTACGTCTATCTGTGTATGTTTGTTTGTGCACATAGCGGTGTGTAAGTGTGTGTGTGCAAGTATGCCTGTGTTTGGGTGTGTTTGTTTGGGCGTGCGCCGGTGTGTTGACTCTCAGCGTCACTGGACACCAAATCACCACCTATATTCCTACACTAATGGCACACAAGCTGCCTCATTGTCACACCGCTGAGGTGTCCTAATACACTCCCTAATAGACAATCTATGTTCCAGTTCCTCCATGAGCTATCTATCCCCTCCGGTAGGGGGGCGGTGGGAATACTGCTCCCTTTAAACAGCAATATGCCTCCCTCAACTGTGTGGTGACCTGCCCACTGGGTATTATCTGTTGCTGGGTGGTTGTGTGTGTGTGTACGTGTGTGTGTTTGTTGTGTGTGTGTGTGTGTCCTTGTGATTATGCCCCAGTGTGATGCTTTAGTCTGGCTGATTAGCTGTCAGCAGGTTCTGAGCATCTGACAGCATACACATAGCCACACACACACACACACACAGTGGGGGGGACAGTTATTATCCAACCTGAACAGCTTCACAGGTCGTTGTGATTGCATCGCCTCCAATTGTTAGTCTTTGTTTTGGTATGAATCTGCGAGACCCCAGGTAATACACACCAGTGTCATCGCCAAACTCACCAATTAGGCTACAAGCCTGTGGGATATTGGGAAATGGTGGGATTTTATTTCCAATTTGTTTTTGTGCTCGTTTACGCGTACCTCATTCTGACCGTTCACCATATTTTCTTTTTTTTCTCAAATGTCCATTTGCCTCGAAATATCTGGCTTTTTTTTTTTTTAAGCTCTCTTTGTCCGATAAGAGATGTTCCTTGCCTGCGTTTAGCCATTTTTCGAACTCCGTGGAACAGAATTTATTGATTCGCATGGTTTCAATAGTTAGTGTTTGTGTCAACATACCCATGCCGTACTTTTCCAAAACATCAAACATTAAGGCAGCCGCGCCTCACTAGACCAGGAGGTACGCCAGCATGTGATTAAGATCTCAGTTTTACAAACACAATTGTGTTTGTCGTCTGCTACCTCAGAAAGAGTTGAGAAAAGAGAGACTTTTTCACCCATAGAGTACTTCCGCCCTCGGCAGTGAGAGGGAGGTTGAGGGAGAGAGAGACTCTTTTCTCTTCGACCACATCCTCTCTGACGAGCAAGAGTAGATATTTTTAGATGAGGATTAATTTTAATGGGTGAGATAAGATGTAAGTTGTGGGTGGAGGAGGGAGGAATAAGTAAGTAAATAGGACATGCTGCAAAAACAGGAGGCAGCGGTGGCAGCGTTGGGGTAGCATGGCTGTTGTTGAGAGGCCCTGGGCAGATCCACTGATCCAGTGGAGATAGTGGGGCCTTTCATCCTTTCTCATATAGCTGCAACTTGCTTGGCATGTTTCACCATCGCACACCAACTGCAGTCCAACATCTGTGCACAGATCAAAAAGAAGAGATCGTTCGAGGCTGGTGGGGGGTGGATGGTTGCTGGCCAGGGGCATTTCTTGTTCCACTTGGGCTAATTCTTCATTTCCAACCACACATTGCTAAGTACGCACAATGGCAATGCACATACAGTATCCTGACCCGGTGATCATCACAGCTGCTACTCCTGGGACTGGATTCACAAAACCTTCTTAGGGAAAATAACCTTGTCACTTTAAGTAAAGAAAAGTTGATATCCATCAAAATAGTTCTTGGGCATTTTATTAACTCTTCTTATTTTGTTTCCTAAGAAAAAATAAATAAATGGGATTCTTGAAAGCAAAGTTCTCAAATTTGCTCTCAAACCAAAATAACCTTCTACTTAAAATTGTTGCAGTCAGTAGCTAAGCCCCTAAATTTAAACACACAATTTTTGACAACTTAGTTTGAAGCTTTTTATTAGGTGTCTGTCTCACGTCTCATGAAAAGAAGCTGGCAAATTAGACAGTTACAAGTTAAGTTAAGTAAGTTACATAAACCACAACCAATTGTTCCAAATAGTCTTCTGGATGGAGGAATATTCCCCTCCTATGCCTGTTAACATCTTGGTTGCTAGGTAGTTCCTGTTTGAGAGATTTGTAAGCAGCGTTGGGCTCGCTAGTATATCACTCTTTATTTGTTACTTGTTTCTTCCCTGAGAGAAGAAATGTCTTACACTACTACACTATATTACTTTTTCTGTTATATTCTGTAATAACTGTATTGTTATTACTGAAATTGAAATACTCGTTACCACTCGTTACTAATCTGAAGAAAATTATTGGGCAATTACACTTAGGAGCCTTCTTAAGACATTTCTTCTTCTTCGGTAACTTCATAAGGTCTATCTTAAGAGCACTTTGGTGAATGCGGCCCCTGATGAGTACAGCTCCTGTGTCCACGGGTGCTGAAGAGCAGGATGGAGCCACTGATCAGACGTAGGAGCTTCACTCTCCTGCTTTGTCACATCTGGACCTCAACACCAGACCTGAAAACGACAAAATCCTGTTTACACTTTTTCTTTACACTGCCACTACTACTTCTGTACAACTTCTACAAGTACTACTATTACTCCTACTACTAATAATAGCATAAAAACATCAACAATCACCTATAGTAGAAGGGAAAAGTTGGGCTGCTGACTCCATTTACACACAAAGTTCATTAAGGCCAGCACAGCATATTTCAGAAACCATATTGGACTCCCAACAAACAAAATAACAAATAACAAAATAACAACGTTCCTACAGCAAAAATTGAGCAGCTTATCTGTTAAATACAAATTTAAAAGGACATCAAAGTGTCTTAAAACGAGATTAGTAGGCCCTACTAGGTCATTTCTCATATTTCCTCGGGCAGGTTGTTTCAAAAGTTTTATATCCGCAAAGCAAATAAATATCTTGATTTTTTGATGTTCCATTGTGAGGGACAGAAACCCCAAACAGTGATTCTGTTCATGCTGTTTTGAAACTGAATTTGTCTGAAGAGAATACTTCATTTATATTGAAGTTGCATCCAAGAAATCTGGCGTGCTCCGTCTTTCATGTGCAGAGCCTGCTAGTTTAATATACTTTTGGTGTTAAAATAGGTTAACAACACGCCGTCGTAAAACAGACTTCACGCTGCAGTAACATAATAATGTAGCACAGAAAAAGCAGATTAACATTTTAGTCTTAGATTTGAAATTTGCAGTGGCCTGATGAATCAGCCGTCAATCAGTAGGTCTGGAAACTGCTCCACTGCAAAAATTGTTCAGGAATGGTTTGAGGAACATGACAAAGAGTTCAAGGTGTTGACTTGGCCTCCCCAGATCTCAATCTGATCGAGCATCTGTGGGATGTGCTGGAAAAACAAGTCCGATCCATGGAGGCCCCACCTCACAACTTACAGGACTTAAAGGATCTGCTGCGTCTTGGTGCCAGATACCACAGGACACCTTCAGAGGTCTTGTGGAGTCCATGCCTTGACGGGTCAGAGTTGTTTTGGCGGCACAAGGGGGACCTACACAATATTAGGCAGGTGGTTTTAATGTTATGGCTGATCGGTGTATACTGCGATGGGCAGGGCCGGTGATATTGGGTCACCGAGGAAGATGAAATCGATAACATTGCGCTTTACATTAGGAGCATCTGTGGTGAAAAGGATTCTTTGGCCAGATGTAGAAGCATGTCTTATTGAGACACCTAGCATATACACTTCAAAAAACTCAAGGCGTACAAATCATAAGACTGATATAATTGTGTGCTTTTTGGTCATGTACAAGACGTTCTGTATCTAGATGTGCTCACCGATTTTCGTGTACTACCAACCCGACTCTTACCTATGATACATAACATACCATTAGCTTCCAGGTTGATGGCCTGGTGTTTTGTTGAGACAGATACGATATAAACGTAAGTTAGGTCTTTAAACTGAATGTAAAGCCTAGATAGCAAAACGTAGTAACCTTGAAACTTTTTTTGACACTCTTGGACCTGTTAATGCTTACACCTGAATTTGAGTTTAATTTAATGCCATATATCCAAGACAGACATGTTGCCTAATTATCAATCAGCATATAGAAATGTCCTTGTATTGGTTACAGTACCTGAATAAAATGTTCGCTGCAAATACGGGCATTTCCTTGTCATGAAGATCAAACCGTTACCAGTCAAACGGTCATACTACAGTTTATAAACATAGCAGAGAGCAACATAATGGAATAGCGGTGACATGACTATGCAGCAAAGTTATTCATTTACTGGGAAACTAATCTGACCACGTTGACCTCAACATCAACTATCACCAATTTCACAACGTTCAGCAGAACTGATGTGTTTCCTCTGCTGGGTGTAGAGAGCCTACAGTATGTATTTCCTCCCATTGATGAATGGTGAAGACTTGGGAGTTTGGGATGAAATCCGAGCCGCTGGCAGAAATGTATGACTTTATTAGAAAAGAAGAAGAAAGGAAGGCATAGGAAGGGAGGACGGGGGAGGGGGATCGATGGAGGTAAAGGTGTGGAAGGCAGAAGATAAAAACACAAGGTCTGCTTGAAGAGATGAATAAGCCTGATTCTGAGATCGATGCGAAGGTGGAGTCGGTAATGCGGCACTTATCTGTGAGATGCAGCGTCCAAATTAATGGCAAAAAAAATTGGAGAGAGGTGCAAGAAATATACCGTTTGTGTCCATAGAAGAAGTTTCTCCTCACCGCCCATTCCTATAAAGTACAATGCATCAAGTATATGAAAATTTAGATCGCAGAGGGAATAAGTCAATGATTTGAGTCATTTTTATTTCCATTATGTTCAGAAACAGGGTTCCTGGAAGCAGTATTTCCCATACGCCCTAACTGGGTGTTAACCAGTGTTAACCAGGACAAAAAGAAGTAATCCACTACTCATATTGCTTTTCTGTTATTAGCAATTTCGTCCTCTCTTTCTTCTAAAAACAGAATAAATCAGTTCCAATCAGGAAACCAAACAGAGTTGATGTCCAATGTTCTCGTCGTCCTTTTACCGGATCAAATCAAAGTAGTGGGATTACTTCCACCCGGAGAAAGTCAACTTTTCTACCGTGTCTTATCAAAGTAGTAGGAATGCAGTTATTCATATTTTCTATTTACTAGAGGGGGTATTTCCTGTATGGAAATAAAAGCATCGCATCCTTCTTGAAAGGAATATTAGTGTTAGATTTAGACTAGTTCACTAGTTCATTGATTGAATATATTGATTGAAAGTTCATCCAATGATCGGATGAAGAGATAGAGGTAGTTTAGTACATTGCCATCTGCTACTGAACTAAGTTATCAGTACAAATCCACAAGATTCTTGTTTTTTTAAATGTAGTCTCCATCTTTGTCTTTCAGCTTTATTGCTGTGGTGTTTCTTCACTGCACTTCCCAGAGATCACCTGTCAATCAAACAGTGTGTCTAGTACTGTGATGTTCCTTGAAATTTCTGTTGATGGAGTCTGTAGGTGGCGCTCTTTTCTTTGTCTGTTCAGCCATGGTGGCTATCGCTACTCATGCTATGCTAACTACCCAGTTCTTCTTCTGTTTATTTCAAACAAACCGGAAACGTAAGACGCATCACTTCCTGTCTCCAGAGGATTTTTCCCAGGAAAGACCTACCTGACACCGGGTGTTTAGAACAGCAGATGGAAAAGCTTTCATGAACTGGCTAGAGGTTGAATCACTATTGTTGCATCAGTCAGATAGAGAGGAGCAAAACGGACATTTATTTCTATAAAAACGTCACAGATTATCACTTTAATCTTTACCAGTTGCCCACTGGGGACAATGGGCAACTAAAAAAAAAAGGCTTTTATTTTGGAGGAGAGAGAGGTAAAGCTGCTCCGGGGGCCTGAGGTATTTATGATCAGTCAGAGCAGGAAAAAGGAATGGGAGCTCCAGGCCTGCGAGCTCTTATAGCAAAGTGGGAGGATGGGATGGATGATGGAGAAAGAGAAAAGGATGGCTGTGGCAAAAAAGAGGAGGTGAAGCTTGTGAAAGTGAGAAAGAGAGAGAGAGAGAAAAGAGGAAAAGGACAATCTTCCATCCAGTCCCCGGGCACCTTAAGGGATAAGTTGATTTACTGTCAAATCTGCTGGCGGATTATCGATAATCTCAGCCAGGCCCCTCAATCTACCCACACAGCACTGGGGTGTACACTAAGACAATGCCTGAGGCAAGGAGAAGGGCGGGGGGTGGGTGTGC
>OOFE01023379.1:0-11123 GCA_900323365.1 Monocentris japonica | reverse complement strand
ACGCAGCCCCATACGCAGCAAGCTGCGATGCACTGTGTGTTCTGACACCTTTCTATCATAGCCAGCATAACTTTTTCAGCAATTTGTGCTACAGTAGCTCTTCTGTGGGATCGGACCAGACGGGCTAGCCTTCTCTCCCCATGCGCAGCATCAATGAGCCTTGGGCGCCCATGACCCTGTTGCCGGTTCACCGGTTGTCCTTCCTTGGACCATTTTTGGTAGATACTAACCACTGTATACCGGGAACACTCCACAAGACCTGTCATTTTGGAGATGCTCTGACCCAGTTGTCTAGCCATCACAATTTGGCCCTTGTCAAAGTCGCTCAGATCCTTACGCTTGCCCATTTTTCCTGCTTCCAACACATCAACTTCAAGAACTGACTGTTCACTTGCTTCCCAATATATCTCACCCCTTGACAGGTGCCATTGTAACGAGATAATTGATGTTATTCACTTCACCTGTCAGTGGTTTTAATGTTGTGGCTTATCGGTGTATACTATAGTATCTGTGGTTATGCTTGAGTTGCATTATAAACATTCTGAGAGCATTAGGAGTATAGGAGCATTAACCAAAATCATGTTTCTGCAGTTACTTGAGTGCTTCTCAATCTTCATCATAGTTTGTAATAATGATTCATGGTCAAAAAACTTTTACCTTTTAAAATGCTACATGTAGAACATAGAATGCCTGCTAGCAAAACTGGTATTAAATCCGCCAAACACATTGCATGCAGCTGCAATGTGGACCCTCCACCCATCCCACACACTGCTCCAAAAACAAAAAAAAAAGTACAGTCCAGGAAAACCACCCAAGTGGTAAATAGACAGCTCATGCCGATCTCATAACACAGTCTATATTTATTCAGTATTTCAATAACTAACCCAATGCAAGCTCCTGCACTCCGACCTCCCCTGTTAACATGGGCTGGTGTGGGAAGTAATATGTATGTGTGAACCTACACAAATTCCTACTTAAACTATGTATAATCTGATCTGATACTGAACCCCCACCTCACACTTTGTCTCATCATTTACCTTCCCAGACATATGTTCTCAATATTCCATCCATTTTTGTTTCAGTCTGTTGTGCTGTTTCTTCGCATACTGCTTTTTTCTACTTCAATTTTACCACCTAGCCATAACTGTATGCAGCAGGTTTTCACATAACATCTCAGGGCATGGGTGGGCACGAGAGAGGTTGAAGTCTTATTTATTCCTTTGTTTGGCCCGGTGTATAACCGCATGGACTTGTTTTTTAAGAAATCTTTTTTAAGATAGAAGGTCTATTGATAAAATGGCTGGTCTAGATTGTTGTTTGTTCCTAGAGAAATTCCTTGACATCTAATTAGCCAGTAAAAGACAACAGCCACTCCTGTGGGTACTAACTGGTCACACGGTTCACTCCACATCTGGTCTCTATTTTGTCTTGTTCACGGGGAATGAAGAATGATATGAAGAGTCACTCCCTTACAAAAGCAAGGAATCTCTGGAACACAGACCTACATTGCCTACTGATTAAATGAGAAAATGATCAGTGTAATGCAAAAGAACTACCCACGGTGCAGGGGCTTCTGTTTCTTACTTTTCTTACCTTTATACTGTTGAGATTGAGGAGTAATATAAATATTTGATTACAAAATTTTATTACAAAATGACATGTCAAGAATGAGACTTTCACAAAATGGTTACTACGACAGTCCTGCAATTTATTACGATAGCTTACAACATTTTTTAGCTCAAGACCATTTTTTACAAAATGGTAACATTTTTGAGGATGTGATTATTTTTCAAATATTGAATGATAAACAGTATTCTACAATGAAACTATTAATTTGGAGACCCAGAGAAATAGGCGTGATAAAGACAGGAACAACACACTCATCCTGGTTTGTCCTGAAGGCCAACTTTCTTCTTTCAAGCCTCAACAGCCTTATTGCTTTCGAAAAACCTCATGCAACACAGTACTGCACTACAGGGACCATTTACATGAGTGTTATTTTTTGGATCCACTTTTGCAGCCACAACAGTCAGTTTCAAGGGATGACAACATTGGATGATTTATGCATGGGTTTTGTATTACTGACAGGTGACAACGTCCCTTGATGCACAGCACATGCTATAGCAATCAGTGATTGCTTTGTTGGTGTGCTGGCAAAGTCAGAAGCTAGGAATGTTTCCCTCAAGTGTGACTCAAAATATGACCTTTAAGACCAGACAAACAATAAATTAGTCATTGCTACAGAAAATGTATTGAGATAAATTAAGTTCATCTACCTCTAGGGGCTTGAAACATGACTGTGTGTAATAATATGGTAACATGACAGTATTACTGAGGTGTTCTCAGTAACACCTCCTCTCAAGTGTTCATTCCCCCCTGCCTCTTTCTGTCCTGATGCGTCCCGCCCCCCTTTCTCCACCTCTTCACATTCCTTCCTTTTCTTCCCCCTTACTATACAAACGTCTTTTTGAATCTCTTTCCTTGTCGCTCCCCTGCCCTTTCATTTCCTCATCTCCCCTTTCCCTGTCTCCCCTTGAGTGGGTTTCAGCCTGAAGGTCTGCCCCACAAAAGCACAAGAATGCCTCTTGTAGCCAGCAAGGCTAAACGACCTCAGGGCCTGTCTGTCTCAAACCTGAGTCCACTAGACCTCTCTTCAGCCAACTGACAAGGGTCATTTGGATATATTTACGACTGGCGATTACCACCAAATTCCACAGCTGAAAAATAGTCTCTTTTGGGTCATCCTGTTTCCCTCAGCTGCATTGAAAAGAAAGAAATGGGGGAAACTCAAAATCATGAAATAAGCAGTTTTGAAAATTGTAGTAGTGGAAGAAAAATATAAATTCCTTGCTGTTTGAGTAAAAGTTGCAATACCCATATTGAATATTGCTCTATTAAAAATTCTACTCAGGTCCACATTATTGAGTGCACCTTCAGGGAAAATCAGCCTTAAAATGGGATACACATGCTATTCCTTTGATCTCAGACGGTTCAATCAATACTTGGAGACACAAACAACTTTCTAGATAGAATCCAGAGAACTCAAACATTCTGGGAATAGGATGCAGAATTTATACTTACACTGTTTATTTGAGCTTTTATAATCAAATTGGCAATTAATTGTCACTGAAGCAGCTTTATAAAGTATCTCGATGTCATCACAGAGTCTTTGCTCTTTTGCTGCTAGCTTTGGTAGATACTGAACATAAATCCAAATTAAATGACAAATTAAATAACATTCTCATAATTCACAATTTGGGAGTATTCAGTTTCTGATGTGTTCACGGGGTGGGCCATCCACCGCCACAGTCTCGGATTGCTGCCTCATAATTTCCACATGCATCCTTTTCACAAATTTAACATGGTTTGTGCGCACAAACCTTTCACTGGTAACTCCAGAAAAAAACTTTTCTGATAGTATTTCAGTAATTGGATTGGATAAAATCTGTGTTTTTCAAAACTGATAAATGAGATTTTAATTTTTCAGATTTGGATTGAGTAGTCCGATCTTTAATCAATTTTAAATGCTGTTTCTGTGTTTCTCAGAGGCAGTGATTGGGATAGTTGTGAAAACAAATATCAGGATAATCCCAGTGGAAAGGTGTATTCAAGTATCAGAATACAGCCTATACATCTTGAATATACAAAACAAAATGGTGTTTAATGTTTATATTTTATTAAAGAAATATTATCTTGAAAACAAAGTCACTCATCTGCTGGACCAGATGGACAGTCAATGAGAGAGTGAACCTTGAACTAATGAATGAATGAATTAATGTAAACTTTTTGGAGAGAAACGGTCAGTTTTGTTTTGAATTATTTTTCAGTGAAAACCAAAAATGCAATGATACCTCAAAATCTTTTTTTAAGGTCTCATGCATTGTATAAGTTTCTGTTTATTTTGCATATAAGCAAATAAAAATAACATTTTTACACTTCGAGTTCCTTCTTGTCTTTTTGGCCTAACAGCATGTTGTAATATATCATTTGTCCAACAGATGGCAAGATAGAGGTCTATTTAAAGACTGCAGATCTAGATTCTGTAATCTGGTGTTTTCTGGATCTGAATAATCCTGTCTGATAATGATTTTTAAAAAAACTGACTCAAAATCAGCAAGATCAGTCTGTGATAAATTTCTCAAAAATGGACGTGAGTAAATGAAATTATTTGATCTTCATCTAATCTCAGTCCATCGCAGGGCTAACACAGATAGAGAGTCACATTCATACCTATGGCAGTCCACCTGAACATCCATACAGAATGGGCTGGGGCTGGAGATCGATCCTGGGTCATTTTTACTCTGAGGCGACAGTGCCAGAGTCACCATTATAAACATCTGTATTTCCCAAGCAGTTTAACAATAATTAATCATTGATCCCTCTAAAGAAAGTTCGCTACCGAACAGCATCCCTGGAGCTGCTGGGGATTCAGTATCTTGCTCAAGGACACTTCAGCACAGCCGCTACCGACATGAGGCCTTGAACCCACATCCTGTGGTTGAAGTGGTCTGTCCAACTAAGCCACCCTGCTACTCAATTTATAACACCTTAAAGTTATATAGATTACTAATATGAAGATATAACTGCAATACACAATATGAAAAATGCACTTGAATAATAATTTGTAGAATACGCATCATAATAAAAAAAGAAAAAGAAAACTACATGAAAGATGATCATTAATCACTGCAAGATACTGACTTCATAATCATAATCAATACATCATAATACTTTAATTTGTTTTGTAACAGGGTATAAAGGGGGATATAAAGGGGATTAAATCATAAAAAATGCATATAGCTGTGAACCAAGGCAACTTCCTTGAGGAGCTTGTCCATAAGCATATTGTCCATAAGCAGTGCATTTCAGAGATTCATTTGCCTCTGTAAGAAAAATAAGGAAGCATGTCCAAGAAAGTGGCTAAGGAGGTCTCTGTGAAAACAAAGAGCATGCATCCTCACTGGTCTGCCAAGAGCTCTGGAAGGTTATTAAAAATAGTTTTGGCTTCACATATTGAGACAGTGTGCTCACTCAACATGTTACTTATTAATAACTGCGTGGGATAATATCCCTATGATATATTACAACATGCCTGAGCTTGTGTTTTGGTCTTCTTTCATGTTCTCTCTGAAAGTCAAGTTAATTTATGACAAAAAGTTCTCCCAAGAAGATATGATCCTTTGATGTCAGAAACAAATTCATCTTTTAAGTCGCCTAACCTTTGTAATGAGCATGTTGCATTTAGTCTCACAGGTTTTAGAAGCCTATATAAGTCATCTTCAAAGGTATGAGTCTTATTTAATTTATCATACTGCACACACACACACACACACAGTGACATCACCTCCCAGGTATTGGTATTGCTCATGTGTGCTTAACCTGAGAAAGGGAATAGGTATGACCAAAGCAACAATCTCCCTCCCGCCCTTTAGATGGATTTTTTTAGCTTTGAAATTCTGATATTACTCCAAGACAAATGCGACATCTATCTATTTTTTTTGAAGAATTTGCCTACTTGCAGCAGTTCTCAAATGTAGCCTACTTTATGCTTATGATTCCTTAACTGTGAAACATTGTTATTATTTCGACAGCTGTCACTCCACTCTGGTCCAGTAGACTCCAACTTTACAAGGTCCCCGGTGAGACATGCGGGACTAAGTGGGCTAAATGAGTGTCACCAGGTCCTAATGCCATTAGCTGCCCTTGTAATTCACTGAAACTGATTATATTAGAAGGAGGACATGATGCTCTGACGATGTTCAGCTAACAAAGCCTGCATTCACTCCAGGGTTACTCTCACGGTAGACTGAAAGAAAGGAGAAAGTGAGAGAGAGGGAGAGAGAGAGAGAGAGTGAGTATGCATCTGAAAATACAAAGTGAAGCAGAACCTTTTATTTAAAGTGGTATTTGTGCATAATGTGTAATGTGTACTAGTCTGCATATTTGAAAAGCTGCAAGTGCATGCTTTCACTATCCGTGTGTGTGTTTGTGTGTGTATGTCATACTAAGTAAATTAATTGTAGTTATCAAAATGGATTGCACAAAAGTCTTAATTGTATACGATTATAGTGAATATGAATTTATGTCTGACACCAAGGCTTGAGTTCAGTGTTTAAAAAGAAAAAGAGCACACTGAACAAATGAATGTTGTGTTAATGGGTGTGTGTGAGTGTGTGTTTTTGTTAAGAAATGTCAATAGTCTGCTCTCCCTTGGTCATTCATAAAAAAGAGAGAAAGAGGACACTGTATACTGATAAGTTTATTTATGTAAGTATGTCTTTCTTTTTCCTGGCCTGAAACTATGTCATCTGCAGAGAGCGGGGCTCATGTTTAAAGCATGTGTGTGGAGCCTTGCTGCCACGATCTGTTTGGGTCAGGTTTGGTGCAGCTCTGATGATCGTATCCCTACCGCTACCGAACAGCATCCCTGGAGCTGCTGGGGATTCAGTATCTTGCTCAAGGACACTTCAGCACAGCCGATACCGACATGAGGCCTTGAACCCACATCCTGTGGTTGAAGGACAGTCTCTCCAACTAGGCCACCCTGCTACTCAATTCATAACACCTTAAAGTTATATAGATTACTAATATGAAGATATAACTGCAATACACAATATGAAAAATGCACTTGAATAATATGTAGAATACGTATCATAATAAAAAAAGAAAAAGAAAACTACATGGAAGATGATCATTAATCACTGCAAGATACTGACTTCCTTTCATAATCATAATCAATACATCATAATACTTTAATTTGTAACAGGGTATAAAGGGGGTTAAATCATAAGAAATGCATATAGCTGTGAACCAAGGCAACTTCCTTGAGGAGCTTGTCCATAAGCATAACCATTTAGTCAAAGAAGAAAAGACTGTTCTATGTCTTTATACATATATATATAACTATACAGTATATACAGTATGTGTGTGTGTGTGTGAAGATATTCTACCCAGATCTGAAATCTCATCATCTGTCATCATTAGGCCTATGATTAGATTTGGTTTGAATTGATTGCAATGCAGTGCACTTCAGAGATTCATTTGCCTCTGTAAGAAAAATAAGGAAGCAAGTCCAAGAAAGTGGCTAAGGAGGTCTCTCTCTTTCTCTTGCCCACTCTCTGTCTCTCTGTAGTTTGGGGGGTATTAATAATTTAACACCCTGCTAACGAAGGCTGTGCGTTTCAAGCCAGGCCATGATGCAAATTGAAGGACCGTGTCCCTCGCATGAAAGAATGTGGGATCGCCAGATTACTGTTTCAAAGGCCCGTCTGGTGATGATAAAAAGAGATGAGATTTTTAGTCTGGTACCACCAGGGGATTCCTCCGCTTCCACTGTCTGTGATATGTGTGTGTGTGTGTGTGTGTGTGTGTGTGTGTGTGTGTGTGTGTGTGAGAAAAACAGATAGAGAAAGACAGTGACAGACAGAAAGAGAGAGACAGAGAGAGTCAGAGGCAGAGAGAGAGAGAGATAGAGAGAGAGGACTATTGCTGGGGCAATCTGAGAGATTACATACCTTCAGTGTTCCTCATTTGACTTGACAGGCACATGAACCCTCTGAGAATTGTCAGGCTCTGCTGGAAAGGATTGCATGGGATGTATGGCGCTCCTTGTTGTGCTGTGTGTTTAATCTTATATATGTGAGCACTCAACTACAGAAACACACAAACCCTTTGAGCTACATTTTCCAGTTGCTCGGTACAGATATCATTTGATCCACCATAAAAATGCCCCCTTGTACAAAACACGTGACACTGTGAGCTCACAGCAAATTCAATGAGTCCCACATTGAAGAAACAATGAAGTCGTCCTCACATACCCTCTGTCAGTCTATGCCAAACAAAGCTAAATCTTTCATCAACACTCCAAACTCCTTTTGTTTCTCACCAGTGATATCATGATGCTTGGACAGGATGGATCCTACTGAGTGAATTTCATTTATAACCCTTCAGTATCCATGAGGGTGGCTTGATGGAGGTGTCCTTAAATAGAATATACCCACATACTGGAAGCCTTGTAAAGCCTTTTAAGGCTATGGGACATAGTCACATGGATGGTCTCTTAATGTGCATATACTCTCAATGGTTTATTAAGTCTACCTTGATTGTTGAACTAAAATGACCTATCGTGCAGGCTGGGCCATTCACATCCAGACAAATCAAACTATAAGTGGTGATAAAACTCAATTGTTTAAGGAACTGCTGAGGCACATAGTGTATCAATAAACTACAGGAATTGATAATATGTTGATATATAATAACACAAGTAATTTTTGTGGTAACATGAACTCTAAATAATGTATTTATATAAGGACAGCTATAGAAACTACCCCTTTACTGTATGGATTATGGAAGAACAGTTGAAAAAGGTCTATTTATTCTATTTTAAATTGAGTCAAAATGAGGATTTTCTATCTTTTTTTGCTTTTTTATAGAAGCTGACATTGGTTCTGAATTGCTGGTCTTAACACCAGGTCCTTCTTTAGACCCCATTTGCTTGGGCACTAGCCCCATCAATATTTTTCTGTGCCCCAGAAAAACGATCATGGAAAATCAATACGTTTTTGCATTGTGTGTGACAATATCTCAAGAATAAGTATAGTGAATTTGGTGGTGATAACTTGTACAGAGGCTTTGGTCTCAGACTAGTAACCTTTATTGCTGTCTGGGGAGCAGTTGGACTACTAATAAAACAGCTTTGTTTTGATCTCCATTCAGCTGGCTGCCGCAAGCGCTTGTCAGTGAAGTCGGTTTTCTGTTTATGGCGCACTTGGATACAGATAACTCAAAGTAAAGATTTTTATTGATTTTGACAGCCTCTGCTGCTGCAATTAGGCTTAGACTTATTAAAGTCAGTTTTGTCACGCTATGCAGCTCCAAAAAAGTGTGAAACGTGAAACGTGGAGCTGCTGCTATCCTCATCAACCAAAATCAACAACCAAAATCCAGGCAAAGAACTTAGTTTTAGAAATGGTACTGAATTTTGAACTGGAAAAAATATAGGGACCCTATGCCTGCCCCATTTTCCTTTACATCTCTCCCTTCTGGGAATTTTTACATGAAATGACTTGAAGCTCTCCATGCAATGTGTAATGCAAATTAATGTTACAAATCACATTTCCGGGAAGGGCTCTACATCAAAAGACCACAAGTAATGTGACATGAGAATGAACCATCCTTCAATCCATCCATCCATCCATCCATTCATGTAGATATTATATGTAGAGACATTGATTTTCTGTCCTTCCAATTGAGGAAATACATGAGCTTCCCATTTGTGGTGGACAGCTTCAAGAGATTGCATATAAAAATACCCAGAGGGTAGAGACAGCAAGAGGAGACAAGGAGAAACAAATATGGGTAAGGAGAGTGGAAGTGAGGATCAGTGTGCTAGGGGTGAAGGGTAAAGATTTAGCTCCCTGATTGAGATCAATAGGAATTGATGTGAAATTATCACTCTTATTTTTATTTTGTTGTATTCATTTTCAGTACACAAAAGAAAAAATGTGAATTTGTGAATGTACTTGTTATTGGCACCACTGATAACTGTGCTGCTGAATTAAAACTTGACTTTGACTGTAAGGGGGGGCGAGTCCTGAGTGTAGGAATTCTATTATTGTTTGACACATTGGTTATGTTGTTGCAATGTAGTGAAAATTACATTTTCAAGTATTACTAAAATTTGAGATAAACTATTTTTAATTATGAAATCTCTTAACTAATCACAATTAATGTATTTTTACTAAGGGAGAAATGTCTACAGAGTTATTACAGCCCTTTTGGGAGCCCTTTGTAGCCCCTTCCTCAGAGGTGTTTAGGTGGGACAAGAAGGACACACAGGTTGTAGAAAGGGATTTGAGATGCTCAGAGTACAACATTGGACAAATGAGACCTTCCTTGTCACAAACAAGTCATCACAAAATAGTTTTAAATTAATTACCACAATGATAATGGTTTTACCATGAGATTTTTATATGTGGTTAGCCCTGCTGGTTGACTGTAATTCTCTAATTTCTATTCATTATGTCAGTAATACTGCAACTGAAGTGAGATAGTTTATGTCAAAGGATGTATCAAACAGCCAGATCATTGACAATGACACAGCAGACTACTAAACCCTGTTTACTTGACCTACGAGTGTTAAACTACATTAACATAAATGTAATGACTGCAAAGGTTTTCCATTACCTCCATTAACCTGCAACTAGGACAGCAGTGCCTCTCTACCAGACAATAGGTCAGAGTGAATGAGTCACTAAAGCACTAACTAATTAATTGGACTCGAGAGTAATCGGTGTGTGTGTGTGTGTGTGTGCGCGTGCTTGTAAAGCCATTAAACTGTTCAATAATGAAGGGATCGTTTTTGGACGAGAGCTTTGTGTTAATTCAACTGTTAAACACCCTCAGTGTGAAGTGATGCATGCAAACACACACACACTTAAATACTTAAACGCAGAAATATAGTCACTGTGTGTTTATGCCTATGGTGATCAGGGCTGCGGCAGGATGATCAGGCTTCAGGAACTAGCGGAGTCAAGGACCTGGTTAGTAACTCAGCTAAGTGTGTGTGTGGGGTCATTCTGCATTGAGGCAGAATTGGAAACATCCAAAAGACACAGTCAGTTGAGCAAGGCCACGGTTCTTGCTCATTAGTCCATTCATTAATACACAGGACAAGATGTTACTATCCCTTGTGCCATAAACCAAGGTAAACACTTGTAGAAGCCCAATTCAGATTAAAAAACAAAAAAAACAAAACACAAGCGAGTGATATACCCACCATCAGATGCAACACCATAGCAAACATCAGGCTACACCGTCATAGATCTACAGAGTCATTCCTCAGATGGCACCATTCGCCAGTTACCTACCCAACAGCGGTATGCAGCACATCATTGGGGTTATCAAGTGGGCACCTTCCTTCACCGATGTTTCGTTAAATTAGGCCCACAACACCTCAAGAAGGCTTAACTGTATATTCCAGCGTCCTGGAAACATCCCCCTCTATGCCACCACCTCACAACTCCTTTTTACCCTTGCCATCTAATGCCTGCCATCAAACTAGCCTTACCCTAGCCTTGGTTAGCCTTGATCCTAGCCTTGACCTAGCATTAGCCTAGCCATAC
>OOFE01023378.1:0-11075 GCA_900323365.1 Monocentris japonica | reverse complement strand
GCAGGGCTTACAGTCAGTCTATAAGTCCGACTCAGGCATGTCCGGCATGTCGGCCATCAGGTAGCCAATACCGTAACGGCCATTGGGTGCAGTGTCTGCGTCGAGGCCGCCACCACCACTCTGCTTGCGGTAAATACTGTTGCCGGGCATGGGTGAAGGCGCCTCGCTGGGCGACTTGCCGTGGATGAGGCTGGTGTCGTCGTCCTCGCCAGGGCGGGAGCACTCCTTGATCATGCGGCCCTTCTTGTAGGAGACGGTGGAAAGGCCGCCGGCATTCTCGTCGATGATGTTGAAGTAGCGCAGGCCGAAGACCACGGGCACGGGAAGGATGGCCATCACCACCAGGGAGATGCACATGGTGATGCCCCACGGAGGGAAGTTCATCGACTGCTCACTGGCCTGGGAGACAGACACACAGGAAATAGGCTACAATGGATATAAAGGCCAAAAACATTACAGATGTCCTGAGTTCATTATTTTACCAGCATTGTCCTGAAAATGCACTTTATGAAAAATGATGACTGTTCATTCTTTCATTCTGCTCGCTCAGGTAAGCCAAATCCACTAACGTGCCTCACAGTGATGCTTTGTTCAGCTGCAGGTGAACCCAATTAGCTGCTCCACTGAGCCGAGGGGCGTTCGTTAGCCTCACTGGGCAAATCAAGGCAAATTAAAAGAGTACAAGCGGGGACACTTTTTCCCATTGGCCATCCCTCCATCTACTGAAGGGACTGAAGTCTCTCATTCTCTGATCTGATCAAACAGGTGCTCAGATGTCTGTGTGGTAGACCATACATCCTGTTGTTCTTCGGGGGGTAAAGAATGCCTAAACACCACGTATGTTCACCAGTGAAAGCCTCTTTGCCCTGTTTTTAGCTCCTGCCTCGTTTACTTTGAACCTTTTAATTTGCTTTTTAGTTGTTCCAGGATTACCGAGTAGAAGAGCTTCCAACCCATTGATCCCTCGTCCCAGGAGAGACGGGGCGGGAGACGTTGACTCACCAGATCCTGTATCCAGGCGCTGTAGCTGGGCGGGGTCATGACCAGCTGGATGAAGCTGGAGCCCAGGAGGACCATCAGCAGGATGGGCGTGATGTACTTCCACATGTAGTAGTAGAAACGGAACGGCGTGAAACCCAGCATGTCCTTGAGGTCTTCAAAGAACCTGAGACAGGGGCATGGCGGGGGGGAGAGAACAGAGCGACGCAGCGGGAGGTGAGATCAGATGGTGGTAAAGAATTCACAATAGCTTGATGTTTGTGTTTCATAAACCCGATAGCCTTTACATGTTGCCTTTACGGCTCCATTTCAATGGTTTCATGCCAGAAACGTACACATGTCTGGATATAGATTATTCTGTCCTCAAATATTTTTTGTATCTGGCAGGCAAAGGTTTTAAACTAGCTAATAACTTTGAGTGAGTTTTATTTTCATGTAAACAATACATTTCTAAGAGTAGGTGTCACTTTCTTGAAATAGTGGACCTCATTTTAGAACCAAATTCATTTGCACTCAGTGTTGTATGATAGTGGAAATGTTCCAATCAATGTGTCTAGTCTAGGCAAGCTTAACTAAAGTTGTGTGTACATACTTATCAGTCCCGTAGACCCAAGCGATCGCTACGTTCTCCAGTATGACCACTATGAGCAGAGGCAGAGTGGCGGAGTAGTCATCGAACATGGCCACAAAGTAGTTCCCTGAGCGCTGAACAAACAGGAGGCCAATGGAGAAGGCCAAAAGGCAGCACCCCACTGCAGAACAAGTTACATAAGAAGTACTTTAATCACTGTTCAATCAATGTACAGGAATTTGTGTCGGTGATCATGGGGGTGGAGACTTAATTTCACTGCACATTCTGACACACGGTACAAGGACAACAGTCATGCATGTCACTTTGGTTTTATATTGCTCCAAAGTTAGTATTAGAAATGTTAGAATTTGCTAGAAAATGTTAGATTTGCCTCGTATACGTAACATGTATGTGGAAATGCTGCACAGCTTTACGATTCAGGATCTGATATGCAGCCTTTTACAATATTGTCTTCCATGAATTTGGAGATTATCCATTACACATGAACACTGAAACCAGTAGCAGTGCTGTGTTGGCTATGTAATACAAAGGCAACGAGCTGAGCTGAAATGGATCTCAAGTAAGTCTGTTTGGTCTCTTGACACAAAATGGCCCACATCCTGATCAGTAAACCACAGCTGAAGCAGCAACTGAGCCTCCAGTGTCAGAGATCAAACCTGATATGCTATTGCTTCTCACATGACTTTCCTGGGTCCTTTCTGAGTTGTTGGTTGTTTTTGTTTTTCTATGATGTCGATTCCTAACAGCATTAAGGGCAGCATTAAGCCTTTAGCGACAGTGGTGATCTGTAGTAAAGAGTTTCCAATGCGTTCTTTTTGGTATAAAGTCATCTTATAGAATTTCCTCATACAAGATACTGATGATACTTTAGATGTGCTCCTCTACTCCTCTCCTCTGGAGGAGTTTTTAAATAAGAGTACATTAGTCAGCACATGACTCACGGTGCGATTGACAATTTGACTAGTGTCTTGCTTAAGGACACACTGGCTGTTTTGGGAGTCCTTCCTATGACCTTGCAGGTACTGTAAGGTCTCTCTAACCTGTAAGAAACTCCTTGCGGACTTTGAAGGTGTCTATCAGCGGAGTGAGGATGCCCTCGATGGTGCCGAACATGCTGCCCAGGCCCAGGTTCACCAGCATGAGAAAGAACAAGACGGACCAGAAGGGCGAGGCTGGGAAGTGGGTCATGGCCTCTGTGAAGGCAATAAAGGCCAAGCCTGTGCCTTGGACCGCCTATGGGGGGACGAAACCAGGAAGTAGAGGTTAACTGAAAATGACTGAATACCTATTCAACTGGCAAACATTAGATCAATTCCTCAATACGGTTTGGACTATTGTGATTTAATATACTAAGACACCATTACATACAGTATTCCTTACTGTTTGCCATCTTGATGTTTGTCTTTGTGCTGGTGAGCTACAAAACCCCAAGTGGCTTATGAAATATCCCATTTCAAAATAAACATTCTGCATTTTTTTCTCTTCTTTATCCGTTTCATCACTTTTACATGTGGAAATACATCTCCAAACTGTTTATTTGAACATATTGGATTGTATGTAGGTTTCATAATGCATCAGGACTTTGACACTCTTACAATACCTTCCTCCGACATGTTGACTACTGACAACCTTGCCTCTGTTTTTGCTATATTTCCTCCTCCCATATATCGATATCGTGGCACCTATCGTTTCCCACCAGTGCTCACCTTGTTGAGCTCTGCCTCGATGGTGCAGGGCTCCAGTCCCAGGCTGGGGTAATCGCCCTCGGTCACCTCTTGGATGATCTCTGTCATCTGTTTGTAATCCTCGGTGCTGACACTACTGAAGTTGATGTGGTGGGGGATCAGGTCGTGGCTGATCTGGTTCCCCAACAACGCCATGATCTTCTTGGTGTTCCTGAGAAATACCCAGAAGGATTGGTTACACTAACACAATACAGTCCTGGTCAGGTAATACCACAACATACCTCCTTTAGTTCTTTAAAGCTGCAATTGACAATTTTGTATGTTGCAGGAAAATCCTGTAATGTGACAAACAACATCTCATGTTTACTAACCCGGCCGGCTTCAATGCTTTGTACCAAAGGATACCAAACGGATAAAAGAGACAAAAGACCTAATGAGTCCAATTTTCTCTGGACATACAAAACAATTGTTGACAAACCTTTTATTTTGGTTTACACAATACACACAGTTACTTTCCAGTTTGGAAATGACTTGACT
Source organism: Monocentris japonica (assembly GCA_900323365.1). Classification (NCBI taxonomy): domain Eukaryota; kingdom Metazoa; phylum Chordata; class Actinopteri; order Trachichthyiformes; family Monocentridae; genus Monocentris; species Monocentris japonica. The sequence continues at coordinate 7,262 of OOFE01023378.1, read as the reverse complement.
GGAAGTTCATACTCACAGTGCAACACATTTGCCGTTCATGATGTTGGCTTTGAAGCCCAGCACGGCAAACACCACCAGGGTGGCCAGCACGGAGGTGAAGAAATTGATAAAAGACACCAAGACGGCATCGAAGTGGCAGTTGTTGTCCCGCTTGTTGTAGCTGGAGAAGGCGATGACGCCACCGAAGCCGAGGCCCAGGGCGAAGAAGACCTGCGTGGCTGCTTCTCGCCACACCTTGGCCTCCAGCATGATCTCCAGCTACAAACAGGTTAGAATCAGAATTGCTGCTGTAACAAGCACAATAAATGTACAGCAATTAGGAGCACAGTGTATACTGGAACACGTGCTGCTATTATCAGGGTGTCATGCCCATAATGTTTGAGGGGGCAAAACATGAAAATCCATAGATGCTGGCTGTCTTGTGACGCCAACATGTTAAAAACCAAGAAAGCATGATCTATTACACAGAATCATCATAACTAAATATTGCAAATGAAAGGCAACAAGAAAATCCTCAACATATTAAATATCTGACTGAATGAACGTGGCACTTGTGGTTATTGCGACACACAGCGTTATGACATAGATGGGAGCCAGTGTGGCGTTGTACCAGTGGCATCATGTGATGTAACACGTTGCAGATTGCAGAGCGACAGTCGTGTGAAATGTTGATGCAATCAACACATCAACCACAATGATCACAGTTTCTTTTCATGAAAATTCTCTCATTTCTATTTTCATGCAGGCTTTCCGTGCACCATCTTGTCGAGGTCAAACGAGGACACATGGCGCTAGATGGTCCTGTTATTCACACGTACACTTGGAGACCTGCAGAACACAAAGCCAGCGCTGCTTTGATGTCTCCAGCTACACGGAAGATGGTGGGAGAAGTTGGCTTTTGAAGACGTAAGATGTCAGCCGATTTGAGACGGAGCAGACACGAGACAGACTGCTGTGAATGAGCGTCTTGGGTTGGTTGGTTACATAAAGCAGCAGCAGCTCTTGTTTCCATGGTGAGCGGAGCTGCTGCCGAAATGATTCCACAGCCCGAGGTGCCATTGGCCTGTTGCTGTTGAGAAGCGAGCCTATTACAGCGCAGATCCATCTTTTCGGGTTCAGACGCCTTTTATTCAATAATCTGAGGCTTACTAAATGGTGGCTGACTGGAAAGTACATACAGTCACAATGTACAGTAGGATCTGATCTGATTTGAGAATGTGACTAAATGCAGTCTAGTGTCTTTCTAGATTTCTGACACATTCTGTCCTTCCTACTGCAGCGTGTCACGTGTCTCAAATAATGGCCTGTTGTTGTCGACTTGCTGTATCAAATCAATAGAATTCATTATCTCTCCTCTGAGTTTGTATTGAGACGGAGCGGAGAAACACTGAGCTGACTCTGTAGTACCTTGGGTGTGAACATGTGTCGGATCCCGTCCACCGAGCCCTTGAGGAGCAGAGCCCGAACCAGGAAGCAGATCAGCACGACGTACGGGAAAAGGGAGCTGAAGTACATCACCTGCAACCAACCAGAACCTGTTAAACACACTGGCACACACTATCAAACACATGTTCAATACAGCACAGGGGTAAAAGAACAATACTCATGAGCCTCAAATTCATGAGTGACAAATGACTTTATGTACTCCAAAAACAATGTGATGGAGTCATCAGGTTATCATGAGTTATATTTATTACGTTTATTTACTGCTGCACATTGCCAGGGCAGAGTCTCGGGGGAATAGTTTCCTGTACCACCTGATGTTTGGGCTGTTCTCAGCCCTGAAAGGCAACATCAACAAAATCAAACTCAACTCCATCAGGGCAAACGTGACCCTGCAAGCTGGAATTCAAGCTGCAGGAGCACCGGCAGTTCTCTGTCATACATCATTAGTGTAAAGACACAGGAATATTTGTTACATGTATTGATAATGTGAAATGCACCTTAGCGCCTCAGGGTTTCATCTCTCGTCTGACTGGGATGCACAAAGTCTTAGAGGAGAACGTGGAGGCACCCGGAGCAAAGGATGGATAATTAAAGCAGGAGTGCCAAATGAAACGTTCAGGAACAAGAACAAAATCTGATTCCTTGATTCAGATGCTAAAAACCAAACGTTGTATCCAAGTTAGGCTTTTGTTTATGCTTCTAACCAAGTTGCAAGATCAGTCAGATCACTTAGTCCAGTACAGACTACGTAGATAATCTGTTGTATGTCTCCTTCATATTGACCTTATCAATACCACTTATTGTAGGTTTCTACATTACTGATTAGCGCTCGAAGGTCCTAGCAGTGAGATGGAGAAACATGCTGTGCAGAGACCCAGAGACTCCCTGCCAGATGACTGCTTGTCAGTTGATGAATTCTTGTCACTTAATGACACCAGCAGATGAGGAAGCGTGTGTGTGTAGGCTGTAGTACTAAATATAGTGTGATTCTCATGTTGATCATCTGACAGGAACCTCAAAGTGTGTAGAAAAGAAAGAATCGGCAAAAAGATAAAGGGAGTGAAAACCTGCGAGCCTGGAAGCCTGCTGTGTCTTTCGGAGTAGGTGTGCTATTTTTCAACCGATGCACATCTCAGTAGAGAATGACAGGGATATATATACACACCAATGTGAAAGTGGGTTTTTTCCATTAAATATTTGATGAATAAAATGTGATGTAACCGAGATCAATAGGTGCTAGGCAAAGGATGGTGGCCCGCTCAAGAGCATTTGTCCCATTACCGAGGTAATCACACAGTGGGCCTCTCTCCTTTTGTTGCTCAGCACTATGCAGTATTATCTTGAGAACTCCTCTGGGTAGAGGAGGTGGCAGTGAAAGGCAAATAGCAGGAGGGCTGAATGTCTGAGTCAACCCCTATACGCTCTGACACATGGGTTTACGCGCTTGGCAATGGGGTGTGGGTACAACCGATGGGGGATGGTTTGAGGTTGAGTCATGAGCAGAGTTTATGATCCAGAGACATTGCCTTTCCTACATGGTGGTCCTTATGTCTGAAAGTCTAGTCTGGTCTTAAAGGGATAATTCACCCCAAAACAGAATTCATATACATTCATATATGTTATTTACACATTTGACAGATGCACAACTCTCCCAGTGCTAGAAACCAGAGAACCAAGGCTCCAATCTGTGATTCAGTGAAATGCACAGATTGTTTTTGTAGTTTTCTGTTTGAGATGTTGGACCCCAATTATCTTTACTTTCAAGTAATGTGCAACTTTTCGTACTAAAAATGTTTCCATATCCCTAAGAAATCGTATGGAACATCACAGACACAGTTGGTCTTCCATTCATTATTAAAGGAGCATCTTCAGGCTTTGTCTCTTTATGACTGGAGCCTTGGTTCCCATGGTTTCTAGCTTTTAAACAGACTTGTTTAAATTCATAATTCTAGTCCAAATTTGACAAAATCATGTAAATAATATTTTTTATGTTTTATTGTCATAATATAATGTCAAATAATTACAATAGATTTCACAAATAGATTTTATGTTTTCTCACGTGTGCCTCTAAACATCCTTGTCAGTCTGAATAACCTTCCAGTTTATGGCTCTTGAATAAGAACACAATCATGACCTTGGTGAACACAAAGCCAAACAGACTGCTATTTTCTGTGATACGTAGTTATCTTTGCGTTTGCAGCCTCTCTCTCATGTTGTATCAAGAAAACACTTTTATTTTGAAATGATGTGTCACGGCAGATACAATGTGCTTCTTGCAAAGGTCATGTTCTGTCATGTTAGTTTATCTCCATAAACTAATACAAAAGCTGAAAATAGGTTTTCCTAAGAAGACAGAAGACCATGTGTAATTTTTGATATTCCTCACAGACAGTGGATCAATACTTTGTTAGACATTTTGAGAGCTAGAGAATTATATACTTTTTATTTAGCAGGGTTGGTCGCTTTGATTGGTGTTCGGCGTCTCTGCAAATTCATTATTCATCAACACAGTGGCAATATTTTCACTATTTCAAAAAATGCATGAGTGCTGCCAAAAATGCTTAATTTCCCCTCTTTTTCCACACTCCTGACAATCAAGCCCAGCCAAAAGAGTGCATATAACCATGGTAACCAACATGGTCTGCTGCCTTTCACACCCACCCATACACAGAAATGGGAGAAATGCAGATCGCGGTAGGGATATTCCTTGGAAAAGGCTTTTGTGAACATGAGTGGAGAGTGCATTAATATTCTTTTCTACCACAAAGCTCTGATTAAGCTTCAAAGGCACTTAAAGCTCCGGCCCCCTCAAGGAAAAAAAGTTCATGGCCGTTTCCACTAGCCAACTTAAGGCCATCTAGACACACAGGGTAGTTGGAGCACACCCATCTGGCTTGTACTAGACTATCAATCACCAGCTTGGGTGGCTCCCGTTTGTCTTTGTACACAAATGACCGACTGCCTCATTTGTTTAAAACAAGAAAGGACACAACATGCAGTCATATATTTCCTGTTTCTCTATGATACAACCGGGCAGTAAATACTGAAGGACCTCCTGAAAACAGATCATGTCAGTATATAACAACCCTGATAGCATGGCAGTCATGATAATGATAATGATGATTGTGGCTATCTGGGACATTTCATGCCAGGCAGCAGGATGTGGCAGAGTGGGGAAAGGAGACTGTCTGCAGTCCTGCATATCACCATGGCAGTGCACCAAGATTAGAGCACCTCTATTGTAGAAGGCATCCATCTTGCTTTGTCTGTGTCTGTTGTGGTGAGTGCAGCGCAAAAGACAAAGGTTCAGTGGAGGGATAAGACCCCAGCTAGGCAACATGCTTGGATCAAAGGGGACAAAGTCATTTAACTCGCTAGCAGAGAGACACATTTCCCAAACCATCGCAAGAAACTAAAGTAAGATTGTTACTTTCTGGTCAACCTGCAAAGCCAGAACTCTAGTTTTATTTCAATCTAAAAAGAAATCCAAACAAAAATGAAGATATACTGCAGCCATTTTCACCTGACACACTGTGACCCAGCCCAGGCCTGACACAAGGAGAAGGGATAAAACCAAAATCAAACATGACTTTAGCATCAAAGCGTTTTCTGGAAAGATTAAAAACTGCTACCATTTGACCAATTAGTGCAACCTTGACTCTGACCTTGGAAGTACACCAGCTAATGCTTGTCATATGATATGAGAGAACTTGGAAGGATAAAGATGACCTGGAAAAAGACGGATGAGTTTGCAAGCAAACGCCAACCTTTAGCCAGTGGGCTAATCCTTCCAGATGCTAGTCACGCTATTGTCAACTCTGCTACAATAAGATAGACTAAAGTAAGATACAGAAACAATCACATGAGCTCCAAGGGTCACATCTAAGACTGCATCATTAGAGAAATCTGTCAAGTAGCATTACAATAGTCTCTCAGCGGTGTCTTTAGACCAAGCATCCATACTGTGTGGCCCCTAAAAGCCTCCACCTTGAGGTAAGCTAATTTCGTGAGAGCATTTTCCAAAACCCTTGGCAAGAAATGTCCCTTTGTTCAACCACTGCTCTCAATTTTCTAGGGTACATGGGTTATATTTGAGTAGTTATCTAGGACGAGCTGCCAAAATTGCAAGGCAGTTGTAATAGGCCATGTTCCTGTTTCTGACTCTCTCACAAACCTTTCTTCTTCTCCTTCTCTGTCTCATTCCCTGTTTTTAAAAAATAATCTTTCTGCCAATTCACTTGAGGTGGCATTAACCTAAAGGCTAGAGACCGTTGAAGGAGCAAGGCACTTAAACCCTAATTACTCCAGTGGATCTGCTCGAGGGGAGGGGAATGTGGTCGTACTGGGCAGCCAATGGGTGTGAATGTGTGCATCTGTAAAAGAGCTTATGTGGTCAGCAAAACTCTGGAAAAAGAAAGGTGCTCACCTTCCCAGAGGACTGGATTCCCTTGATCATGGCTAGGCAAACAATGGACCAGGCAGCCAGCAGGCAAACCGTCATCTTCCAGTTGAGTCCTCCACTCTCAGAGATGCTGTCTGAAATGTCAAGGGCCTCGCGGTACCAGTAGTAGGTGGTGGCCGAGCTCTTCTCACACTCTGGCACCACATCTGTGGACAACGCAACAGGAGTCACAGGACAGCCTTGAGTTGTACCTTTTTATTACAATCATTTATGGTGCCTGAGAAACAAATGCAGCGTAGAATAGAGCAAATCAAATGTGTTTATACAGCAGCAGGAGGGGGAAAGAAAGTGCTGGTAAGGTGGGAATTCTGTTACATTGTAGGCTGTGCTGATGAACTGGGCCTTCCAGAGTCTGGATTGAAAAATGCATGATTGTGACCTACATGTACTGGTCTTGTTCTTGATGAGCGGACACTCATGCCAAGGCAGAGGTTGCTGGAAGGACTGGGAGAAGTAGAAGAGACTCCAGCCGATGATAACATTGTAGTAGAGGGCCACGAAGAAGCACACCTACAGGCAGGAGAGCACAGTTGATGGCACAAATACAAAACCAACAGAGAACAGGACTTCATTCCTCAGGCTGAAGAGACTCCAAACATTTCCTGCTGGGACGGATTCAAGTATTTCTTCCTTTTCTTTTAAATATACAGTACAATACAGCACCCTGGCAGTGTTAGTGCCATGAGCACCAGAGACAATCATTATTACTGTTTGCCTTTTGGTGGAAGCTTTTGTCTATTACTCGATATAAGCCCCCCCTTCAGTTTCCTACCAACCTTCAGATTGGCATTATTTTGGTGAAATCATTGTCTCTCAGCCTCATTGCTGTGGTGTTTCTGCACTACACTTCCCAGCAATCACCTGTCAATCAATCAGTGTGTCTAGTACTGTGTGTTGATGAAGTTTGAGTTTCTGTAGGTGGCACTCTTTTTTTAGTCTGTTCAGCCATGGTGGCTATCGCTGCTCATGCTAACTACCCAGTTCTTCTTCTATTCATTCCAAACAAACTGGAAACGTAAAACGCATCACTTCCTGTGTACCAGAGGATTTTTTCCCAGGAAAGACCTACCTGATACTGGGTGTCTAGAACAGTAAATGTAAAAGCTTTCATGAACTGGCTAGAAGTAACAAAACTGAAATTTATTTATTGTGGCGGACTGGGGGGAGGGAGTGGGGAAGGCTAGCGGCTGCGGCCAATTAAGGCTGATTGCAGCCGAGCCTTTTTAACCTTTGTGTGACTGTGTGCGAGAGAGCGTCAGTGTGAGAGGCTGACGGAGTGAGTGCAAGAGTCCGGCAGGCCATCGGGAGGATCGGGTGTCGGGCTATACGGAGAGCAGAGTGACCAGCAGCAGGT
>OOFE01023365.1:0-11432 GCA_900323365.1 Monocentris japonica | reverse complement strand
GTTGAACACCAGACGAGCTGCAGCTTTCTGAACAAGCTCCAGAGGTCTGATGGCAGACGCTGGGGCACCAGCAAGGAGGGAGTTGCAGTAGTCCAGGCGGGAGATGACAAGAGCCTGGATGAGCACCTGCGCCGTCTCATCAGTGAGGAAGGGGCGAATCCTCCTGATGTTGTAGAGTAGGAATCTGCAGGAGCGTGTCACTGATGCAATGTTTGCCGAGAATGACAGTTGGTCATCCAGGGTCACACCCAGATTCCTCGCAGTCCAAGTTGACGTCACCACAGCATTGTCAATGGTTATGGCCAGGTCTCGGTGCGAACAACCCTTTCCGCGGAGGAACACCAGCTCAGTCTTGTCCAGGTTGAGCTTCAGGTGGTGCATCGACATCCACTCCGAGATGTCTGCCAGGCACGCAGCAATGCGTGCCTCCACTTGCGTGTCAGAGGGGGGAAATGACAGGATCAGCTGGGTGTCATCGGCATAGCAGTGGTAGGAAAAGTCATTGGAGTGGATAACAGAGCCAAGAGATGTTGTGTAGAGGGAAAAAAGAAGAGGACCCAGAACTGAACCTTGCGGAACCCCAGTGGTCAGCCTTTGTGGTTCCGACACAGACCCTCTCAGCATCACCTGGTAGGAGCGACCCGTCAGGTAGGATGCAAACAAGGAAAGTGCAGAGCCTGAGACACCCATCCCCCTCAAGGGTGGAGAGGAGGATCTGGTGGTTCACCGTGTCGAACACTGCAGACAGGTCCAGGAATATCAGGACAGAGGAGAGAGCGTTCGCTCTAGCGGCATGAAGCGACTATCACTGCAAGGAGGGCCGTCTCAGTCGAGTCAAATGACCCACCTTGAACCTGGACTGGTGGGGGTTAGGGGTTAGGTTAGGGGTTTGATTATCACCGGGGCTACCCATGCTGAAAATGTATGCACTCATAGTACTGTGAAGTGCTTTGGATTAAAACGTCCACCCATGGCACATGTAAATGTTCCTTAAGGTAGTTAAGGAAACTGGGAGGTGGGCTGCCAAATAGTTTGACATGGAAGAAAATGATCTCAACACATAGACTTGATATTCCCTCTGATCATTTTTAGTTAATTTTGAGCAGCTTTCCTCAGTTATGGGAAATTCAGTCCTCCAGTTACCCATCAACCACAGGCTGATTCATTTGACTGTGGCTGGTGTTTTAGGTTCTTGTATCAGGCGTGTTGGTAGGTTGTCAACCACCATTTGGAATTGTTTTTATAATCTTACGCAAATTTTCTGCCCCTCAGTGCTTCTTTGCCTTTTTAGGCCTTGGAGCAGAGGAGTGGTGAGGAATTACTTGGATTTAAACTTTACTTGCTGTATTTTACTTTTATTTAACCGCACAAGTCAAATAACAAATTCTTGTGAACAATAAAAAAAAAAGAAAACAAATACGGGAATGTACAGGGATAAAGGGATGCAATTTAAAAAAAACAAAACAAAAAAAAAAATAGTATTTCACCAATGATTTATTTTGCGCAGAGCTTTGCAAGAAACAAACATTCATTCCATCTGTCATTGGGATGATTCTGCATCTTTCTGTGCCAGGAATACAGCAGTCAGGGCTTTGAGCAGCTAGGTTCAAATTACGCAACATTTATAGTTCTCTGATGTGCCCTCTGATGGGTTACACTTGGAAATGCATTGTCTTTTAGCAAGACTGATTATTGTCCAGTATTCATGGTTTTAACTCTCCAGTGTCTACAACCATAACCTAAACTCAACCATCTTCTGTCTGAGAAACCAAAAAGTGAGTCAGTGGAAGTTCAGCCTCACCCTGGGAGCCACAGCAGTGTAACGGCAGTGCTATTACAGTGCTGTATAACCCATTTTGGGTTCTGACCCATAGTACTGGCCTCTATCATTGACATACCCATACATTACAAAGGGAAAAGCCTGTTTAGGAACGAGTCTGTAGACTGATGGTTTCACCCTGATTATTTAACATGCCCTCATTATGTTCTTGAGAGAACAGTCCCTTTAATTTAACTGAATAGAAAGCATCTTTTTTATCGGTTTACTGGACCTTCTGAATCAGGATACTTCTAAGGTTTCCTGTGACCCCAGATGTGAAGATATTTCTGGATCTGTCGCCAGGTGGATGATGTCTTGCTTCAGCATCATTTGGGTTTACCGCTCATGTAGGCCTAGGTTTCACCACTGTTATCCCTGCATATTAAACCCAACCAGTGTTTTTTCCTGCCTGAAATATATTGCATGTATCTTAGAGTAGTAATGTGTGTAAGATATAAATTATAGTGTGGGTTTTGAGACTCACTAGGCCTTTTCCAGGATCAGTTTCAGTAGGTGTTACAGTTTAACAAGAACTCTTATTTGGATACTTATATCATGATATCGACATTGTGCTGTGATTGTTATTTATCTTCTGTTGTTCCTCTTTATGTAAAACCATTTTATTTGATAAATACCAGTCCCTGTGTATTTTGGGTTAAGTCCAAGCCTACACATTTCGGCTAGGGTAGGAAATAATGGTCACCAGTCTTAATGCTCCTCATGAAAATTTCATTTTTATACAACAGTTTTATTGGTTAGGCCCCCAAACTAGATCCTCTGCCACTCTGAGTCATCCCAGCGCCAACAGCTTAGGGGAAGTGTGGGCTGTTTTATGTTCCTTTCTTTTCCTTTTGCATGGCTCATAATCACCACAGTGACGTTGTATCTGCCCAAGACACATTTTCCTTGTTACCAAGGTTCCTCTTTGAAAAAACAAATCAGCATTTCTTGGCTGAATTCAAACTTGTGCGATCCAGGTCTGATCTTTTCATTGCTGCTAAGACATGGGGAAACTATGCATCAGATCCAGGTCAAATAGAGTTAGAAACCTTTTTGCGTGTGTGTGTGTTAGTGGAAGAGTATGTGTCAGTGCGTGTACAAATGCAGCCCTTGAAGTCAGACCGCAGCTGCCTTTTGAATAGAGAGCAGCTGTACTTTAACAAGGTATCTGACCCATCCAAAGGGAAGAGAGAGCGGCAGACAAGTCTTATTCTGACTTCTGTTTTTACTTATACCAGGCTTGCTCACACCCCCTAATAGGATTTAGCTGTGCTGAGAAGTACTGTGGACTACATGTAATCACACCAGAATCCCCAAGGCACACAGTGCCAAGCTGGCTGGGAGTTCCCTCTCCGACTCTGGGAGCTCAGTCTCTGGAAGTATAAACTCCAGGATGAAGTCAGCATTTGTGAAAAATTGGTCACGCATCTGCTGCTTTTTATTTATAATGAAGCAGGAATGCACTGCACAACATAGGCCTGTATATTCAGTTCCTATTTGTAACCTAGTCCAAACAATAGCAATCCCCGAGCCTCATCACCATTACAGTGTTATGTTATTACACAGGACATGGCTTGGGGTTTGACAATGTTTTTTCTATCTCTGTCTATATATCTGTAATTTCAGATTCACATTTTTTATGACTTGTTTCATCACCATCAGTTGTTCAGACATTTGAGAGGAGAATTGACAGCCCAGTTCACCATTTAAATCTAAGCCAGTCAGAATGAATGGAGTGTGGGCTGTCTTGACAGAAGGGGGTTGGTGAGGTGAGTGGGAGAGGAGAGAGTGGATGCCAGTGAGTGAGAGGCCATCTGGGGTTTCATAATGCCACCCATGCATGCACACTTGTTCTTTCACTCTCCCTTTCTCAGAGAGTAGGCAGCATCCTACTCAGTTTAACCTTAGCTGCTGGTAGAGGCTGTGTGTGCGTGAGAGAAAGAAATGTTTCTTTCTTTGTCACTCTCATGCCCACACACACAAACACAGGCCATGCACGGCATCATCACCTCTGGATTCATCAGTGAAATGAATAAGTGGGTTGAAACAGAATCAATGAGCTACATTATTAAGTTCCCAGGAAGATCTGAGGCTAAGCACTGTGTTGTATTAGTCTCTCTTAATTCAGTAGCTTTAAGTAGAGACGAGATGTGAGGACCATTAATCCAGTAGCCTGTCATGTTCAACCTAAGCTTTAGGTTTCCTTTAGATATGTAATCATGACAGGCAAATGACATGAAATTGTTCATCTGTATGATTTTAATACAGGAATGCGGTCAGGAATGTAAAAAGGGATAAGGCCAGAGAATGATATTGTCCATTAAAACATCAATGTGAGTTATCAAAAACAAAAATCAAATGTAATCGCCTCCCTGTTAAAACTCAGTGGTTTCTGAATGCAGTTAGTATACTTGTGAGTGATGTTGCGTGAGTGATGTTGCATGTGTGATACTCTGTTTGCTTTGTGTATAACATGCAAAACCATATCATGCAGGAATCGGTTTAGTTACAAGTTATTCTTTTCATCTTTGTATTTTTATTGTAACTTACAGCTGTTATTCTCTTCCACATGGGGAATGTTTGATGATCCTGCAGACAAGCCAAACCAGCGTGAAAAATGTCAAAAATGTATTGCGATTTGAACCATTTTTTCTCAGTTTCTGGAAAGTGCCATGCTCTACCAATTGAGCGCCTCAGGGTGACATACACTCAATACAATAAGAATGCATAATATCTTGTTAATATTAGGCTTTTGGCATGCAAGAGCAGTTTTTCAGTTGTCTTTGAACCCACAACATTGCAAGTACATGGTATTTGCCCTTGCGTGCTGCCCTAAGGATGCCCTAAGTCTTTGTGATTCCCCATACAGGGAGCCAGTGCAGGCCAACTGTGTTCGCTGGAGGAAGAGGTTCTCTTTCCCCTGTAAGATGAGTGCCAGTGCAGGGACGGGCGTACTGGACCCCTGTGTGTGTCGAGTGTCTGTCAGAAAGGTGCAGTATGGGTCCTCTGAGCTGCCTGTTATGCAGTGAGCTTCTCATTCACACATTTTTAACATTCTGGTGCCATACTCTTACACTTTGGATGTGAAAGAACAAAATCATTAAATCGTTAAAGCTACACTAGGCAAGATTATTATGTATTTAGCCTGTCTTTTCATCTTGTCAGCCGAAATCACATAGTGGAGCTGCAATAGAGAAGAGCATCCCATCTCTGCTAATTGAGACACCGAAGATTTGCCCTATTTGCTCAAATGAAATTCTGGCATCTTCCGTCTAGAGGAAGCTGGCCTCACCAATGTTAGATCTTTTGCCTCTCTCATCCCTTTGGTATCCTTTGATATAAAGTGATCACTTCTATAAGCGATCAAACGTCTGTAAGGCTACATGTCCTATACCAGGACTGTAGTATTCAAGTCTGGTCTCCTCACTCCAAGTGGTATGAAGCCAAAACTTTTAAAAATTGTTCCTGTCCAAATACTTCTGGAGCTCACTGCAGATCTCAAAAACACTCAATGCTAAGGTGGTGATCACCTTTCCAGGCTTTTCTAGCCAAATCGTGGTTAAATGTAGCTTAAAGGCCTAGGGAGTGGAGACATTTTTTGGACAACTTTGATTTCATTTATGCTGCTTTTTTTCCAGGAGCTGAAAGGTGGGAAGGCATATGCAAAGGTAATTCCTCAGACATTTATGTTATGTCCTCCCCCTCCTGTCCCAACCTCTAGTTAGCCTAGATTTACAGTAATCATTGGTGTTTATGTAGATGGCCTTGTGAGCCCGTAGCAAACAGATGGCTTCCACTGCCTGCAGGTAGGCTCATTATGTCATGTGGGCTCACTCTGTGTTTGTAATTCTTTACCATGCATGCCAAACCTGTTCTTCTGTACTTCCAGGAATAAAGAAATAACCTTTTATGCTGAAGATATAGAGTGATCAGCTAGTTATTGAAGAAAAAAATCTGAATTGAGTTTCTCTTGTCATAAGCTATCTTATAATGATTAGAGAAAAAATCAGTCCCAAAACTGATTCGCCAATAGACCAAGCAGCTGCAAAGTAGTAGTAGTCACTTGAGACGGAGATGGACGTTCACCCAGTGCCATTCTCTCTCCTATAGCTTGGTTTTGCAGACCTGAATTTGTCAGAGTTTGCTGGCTCAGGGAATACAACCCGCAGATGTCTGCTGGAAGGCTACGATACCAAAAATACTCGTCAGGATAACTCCATTCTCAAGGTACAATTGGTGCTATGGTAAAAGCGCTGCAACTTATCTTCTTTGAAGGGATACCTTGACATTTTGAATTCAAGTCTTCTTTTTTTTACTAGGAGTTGATAGAAAAATGGTTATCAACCTTTATAAACGTTTGTCCAGCATTGATAACATTCCTCATTGAAACCAATGAATGGAGATTTTCCATTTGCTTTTCAAGATCAGTCGGTTAATCTGCATTCAGATGTTTTTTCGCACTTGTAAATCTTGAAGCCAATTTCAGTCAACACTAAATCAGTTAACTAACCTTTCTTTTGTAATAGGTTATCATCAGTACGCAGCTCATGTCAGGGGACCCTTGTTTTAAAACGTAAGTGTTGCCATTAGGCAGTATTTTCTCACTTCTAAATATTGCCTGTGTGGTCTGCAGATGGTGTTGTATCAGGTCAGTCATGGTCAATGTCAGTCAACTTTTAGTTCAATCAGCTCAAAATTGAAATTGAAACTGCATTCACTAATTCAGTATATTCATTCTTTACTATAGATTGTATTGAACATTTTCATGGCACATGTTACCAGTGTGTTAAACTCAAGAAAATCTTGAGTTTACCCTGCCACTCAAATCCACCATTCTCAGGCTCATGTGCTCTACAGTCAAACTGCACAGATGTACGTGACATTTCCTTTTGAAACCAAAGTTAACTTTTGAAACCACTGACCTTAACTGTACTGTAATCAGGTGGGGTGTCCCCTATGTTCTCTGAATGGCCATAGTTTTAGTGTCATTGTGCTCATTACTTTGTCTTCAAAGGAGTGATTGATTGAGTGTAGTTGTGAGGATCCTCTAGCATTGGCTTCAGTTGAGGCGTTACAAAATTAAAAGATATAAACTTTTAAGGCCAATAACAGAAATCTGTTTCAGTTGGGGAAGATAAAACTAGGAACATAGACACTGTAACTGGGGACATGCAGGCAGGGAGGTATCCAGTACATCTTAGCTCCATGCTAAACTTGGAGATAGCAAGCAGCTAAGCTGCTTTCTTAATCTGCTAACGACTACATTTGTTTGGGAATTGTTCCAAGAAAGCTAGCTGTGGTCTTAGGTGTGGTGTTGACAGTTGTCATGATTGGTATTCACATTAGTTTAAACTAACATTATGCTCTGCCTGACATGGGAAAGTTACATGGGAGCAGCAGGAGTAGATTAATATGTTGCTAATCAATTGTAGTAAAAAACATATTTGATATATTAATAATAATAATAATGATAATAATAATAATAGGGTTAAAAAGTATTTACCTCCCTGCAAGTGATATGTCTTAGCCAAACTAGTTCTTCCTCAGTTTGTTAGAGCACTGAAAAGGGGGATGTAGGGTAGAAATGTGTTTTTCAGTGAAAATCTGTCAGAACAGGGAGAGAAATGCTACTTTACCCAAGGGCAAAATATGACCTAAAAATTATACAGTAGCCTGTGTGTTTGTGCTAAAAGCCATATCTCCTCTGTTTTTCTACCAGTATCTAAATACTGAGAATCTAGATTCACTTAGTTGAATGGTAATATTTTATGATATGACTACTCTCCTTTTATTTATCTTCATTTTCTAGTCTTCTCTCCCCTTCTCTTTCCTCCTGTTTTCTCTTCTCACTCCCCTTTGTATTTTTTCTTCTGAACTATTTGAATAATTGACACGTTGAAATAAAAGAGAGAGAATACAGCTTTAAGTGTCTTTTCCCCGTCAGTCCTCCCTCCACAGGCACTGTGATAGGGATCCAGGGTGATGGAGAGAGTTTGCTGGAGGAGAGGAGAGGAGGGGACTCACAGAAAGCCTGTCCTGGTAAGACCAACCACACATCACTGCTCTGAGTCCATTACTTTAATAACAGTATGGAGCTTCACCATGTTGCTTGGCTGGTCTAGCTGACTGCCATGTACTTTATAGTCTTCACGGGCCCCCATTAAAATGCTGGCTGTTGGTAACAAGTTTGCACTTGAAAAATACTTAGTGAGCTAGTAATAATTCAATCTATATTCACATATCTACATATTTTTATATAGATTTAGATTTCTACCAATATGAACATATACATTTAAAATAGGTTTTTACAGTTTTGTTAATATATCCTATTCTCCAACTTAAAATAATGACCTTTTAATTCATGCCTAATTGATTCCCTGTGTGTGTGTGCACACGCATGTGTTTTTGTATGTATATACAATGTACTCTTGCGTCATTTAACTGCTGTCTCATCCAGTGTTGTGAAAAGACGTACAGCTGTCTCAGTCTGCTGCATTTATCTCTCCTCTCTGCATCCCCCTTTTTCCTCTCCCGTGTGTGTGTGTGTGTGGTGTGTGTGTGCGTGCACGTGCGCGTGTGTGTGTGTGTGTGTGTGTGTAAGCATTGGCATGTTCTATGCATGAAGCTTGAGAGAGTAGTGCTGTTCTTTCATGTATAATTTAAACTAGCTCTCTTTTAGATTCGCTACAATCTGTTCTGACCGCTGTTGAAATGCTCTTACATGGTTAAAAATAGCAATGTGAGTGTGTTAGATGCTGTGTTTTCTATCATTTAAACTGTGGGCCTTAAGCATGTACTGTTTGCAAGGAGATGGTCCTGGCTGTGTGTGTGTGTAAGCTGTATATTTCAGCTCATGTGCAGGTTTTGGTACAGTGAGATCTAGCTCAAAACACAGTCCACTGCTATGGTGAATAAGCAGTTAGTAGTAAGATGTTGGAAGTGGCTGGGTTATTTAGTGGATGGATGTTGTTATCACGTCCGTGTCTACTGCCCCTCAGTGACTTCTAAATATCTGGTTCCTTTCTGACTATTATTTGGCTGGAATATTACAGGGGGTAAATTTGTTTGTATTAAAGGTAACCTGTGTAGGATTTTCTCTACATACTCTATCGCATTGTGAAATGACGTTTTGCAATAGAACAGACTCTTAGATCGCTTCCAGGTCTTTGCCAACCCCTGTCTCTCCTTTCTTCTGTTCTCCAACCTGGCAGAGATTCGAGAGGGGAAGTGTACGTCTGTTCCTGAAGAGCTAGGGGGCTGCGGCCACTCTCGAACCTCCAGCTACGCCAGCCAACAGTCCAAACTGTCAGGTAGACTCTCCCTCTCCTTATGAATACATATGAAGGTTTATTCTGATTTTCTGACATGAAACTTGTGTCCGGCCTACATGGGGTGACAGGCACTCATACAGACCATTTTTACAGTCGCATCTTGTATTTTGAGAAGTGTTTCTGACTTTTGCCACGAATGGATCTCTTTGGAACTAGACATGTCTTTTATTACCAAGAACCAAGTTTAGTGGTTTAGCGTCCAAAAAACGAACCCTCTAACACACCCATGACCTGCTTAACTATTAACCTAGCGTACAGCATGTTGAGCATGCAGACTTTACTAACACGCCACAGCTTGTAGAGAAGGCGTTAGAGATGCCGTTACGGTTTTTCTGTATGGTGTTATGTTCACTAAGCTGGTGACCATGACAGGCAGCATTATGGTCTTTTTCTCTCTTCCATATTAACATTTTGCTTTTTGTTTGTCCAGTATGTTTTAGGGCACATGCAAACGGTAAGCTTTCTTAATGATGCCTTCAATCAGTCGAGGCTAAGTTGCTGCACCAGACAGACTTGCCAGAGGGTGAAAATCAGGGTGTTGCGAAAAAGCCTGAGAAAAAAAATTATGTTTGGTCTCATCTCTTTTGTGATTTAGTATTTGTTGGAATTGACTTTTAAATGAACATATCTCTGCATGCCAGGTGTAAGCACTGCAGCCGCTGACCTCATAAGACCTTCTCTAGTTTTCTGTCTGTCTGTAATCAAAATAGGGAGGCTGCTTCACCCACATCCTGTGACTACCAGGCACACATCCTGTCTGACTCTTTGGGTGGTTGCCTTCATATTGTCTATGATGAAAATGTCTCTCACTTTTCCACATCTGCTTAGGGCTGGTTTACAAGTGAAAAATGTGACTTTTTGCATCCATCTTCAAAAAGAGCTCTCATCAAAGCAAGGTTGTTTGGTTTGTTAGTGAATACTGAGAGAATCCGGCTTTGAAACTGACCTTTGTCTGCCACCTCCATGCAGGCTTGGTGAGTGCTGGAGTCCAAACTAAATGCTACCAGTTTAAACCACAAAAAATAGTCCTCTGCTCTCCTCAAAGCTGAAAACCTACATTTTTCACTGGAGAAAATGAACTGAGGAAAGCTTTCAACTGAGCGGAGGGTAGTGACAGAGCTATTTTCCAATGACACTCCACCAGAACAGTTTAAACCTTAGGCTTGAGCTTCTATTACAGGCAGATCAGATAACAGTAATAAAAGATCTGAGAGGAAGTCGAGAGATGCAGTAAGACCAGCTCTAATGGCCAATTCATTCTAATAATGTATTTTCTGCCATTGCCGAGAAGGTATCGTGTATGAGCGTGATCATCACTGTATACAATTGAGGGAATGTAGAACCACAAGATTGGCTCATCCAGGGATGGGAAGTATCAACTAGGTGGACAAAATCAGTGTAAATAATAGTGGTATCATCAAAAGTATCATCAAAAAATACTGTGTTTTTGTTGGTTGATTTATTTATACAAATTTTCATATCTACATTGCCTTAAACGTGGCTCACCTACAGTGGCCTTTGAAATCTGTCACATGGAGCGCTTGATATTTGAACCCGTCATTAGTGTCTGGGAGGTTTGTTCTTCCATTGCTGTAGTACATTGTAGATGCCCTCGTGCTTTTAACAGCTTGCTGCAGACATGGATAGCATGTGAGCGTGCTGCTAAATCATTGAACACACTGCAAGTCTAAAATCTGCTTTACTGCACAGTAAATTGTGATTCAGAAAAAAACTACCAAAAGGCTTTTTATCATTTCATAAGAATCAATGAATCTTGATTCTTGATATTTTGATTCTGAAGTTACAATATAACTGCGTTTTCATTCATATTTGTCTCCTACTGGCAAATCATGCAGATGTTTGTGTCAATATGATATTTAACTTTTAGTGGTTGAATGCAGACCATTGGTGCTATAATTACCGTAAAAATATTGATATATCTGTAGGACTTACAATGCAGGGAATAGCTTACATTACTGACAGTTTGAAGTGTCCCAGTAGTATTAATCATCAATCATAGGAGCAGATTTAGAAAAAAAAATAGAGAGTTGCCGGACAAAGAGCAAGTTGTATTGACGGCACACCAGTTTAGACCCGTTTCTCTCTGGCTATAAGTACATCATTGCCCATCCCTCTCAGGCTACAGCACAGGCCACTCCCGCTCCTCCAGTCTGTCAGAATTCAGCCACCGTAGGAACCATTCAGTGGGCAGCGCCTCCACGGGCATCGGCAGCATCCCGGAGCCCAGCGAGGACCGGGAGAGGGAGATCAGGCCCTGCCCT
>OOFE01023360.1:11525-30534 GCA_900323365.1 Monocentris japonica | reverse complement strand
AGCATGGATCCATCCTGCCTTGTATCAACGGTTCAGGCTGGTGGTTTTGGTGTAATGGTGTGGGGGATATTTTCTTGGCACACTTTGGGCCCCTTAGTACCAATTGAGCATTGTTTAAATGCCACAGCCTACCTGAGTATTGTTGCTGACCATGTCCATCCCTTTATGACCACAGTGTACCCATCTTCTGATGGCTACTTCCAGCAGGATAATGCACCATGTCACAAAGCTCAAATCATCTCAAACTGGTTTCTTGAACATGACAATGAGTTCACTGTACTCCAATGGACTCCACAGTCACCAGATCTCAATCCAATAGAGCACCTTTGGGATGTGGTGGAACGGGGGATTCGCATCATGGATGTGCAGCCGACAAATCTGCAGCAACTGCGTGATGCTATCATGTCAATATGGACCAAAATCTCTGAGGAATGTTTCCAACACCTTGTTGAAAGTATGCTGCGAAGAATTAAGGCAGTTCTGAAGGCAAAAGGGGGTCCAACCCAGTACTAGCAAGGTGTACCTAATAAAGTAGCCGGTGACTGTAATTCACAATGTTGAGTGTGAAATTTAAGGAGGGATGGATAGAAGGGGCGGAATGAGGAAACAAAATGTTGTGACAGAGCACTCCTTTATATATCCCAATGCTGCCTCCATTTTTCACGAGGCAGTGGGTGAGTATATAATGGAATATATGGAATTTCAATTTCTTACCAATAACTGTCTCTGTCTTCATTAAATTATGGTAGATAATTTGTGCTGGAATGTTTTTACAAATTACAAGCATGGGCAGGATTAAAATCACTGTCGACCTCCACATATTATTACAAATCATTGGACATCTTCAGGTAATATATGGTCCCATATGAATAGGGCTAAACACGGATGTGAGAGTTGAATAGAGCAAAGAGAGAATTGTGACTACCATCATCAATAGCAGCAGGCAGATGTGCTCTATCTGTTATCATCACTCTTTCTCTCTCTCTGCTCGGATAGAGAACACTGATTAATCATAAGAGAAACAGTTGGAGGTCAGAGGCACTAAAGAGTCAAGCCACTGTTGGTTGACTGCTGTTTTGAACTTTAGCACTGAAATATCTCTGCTCACAAACTGTCCCTTCATGACTTTTTCGAGATCTCCTTTCTATACAAACCAGTGTTGTTAGTTTCAAAATCATGCAAGGAAGTAATAGTTATATTGACCCCTTTTAATATTAAAACACATGAGAAGCAAATGAAGGAAAGAGGCATGAAGGAAGGACATAAGAGTTTGTGATAGATGGTGGAGGTCTGTGGAGTTACAGTACCTGTTTATTCTCATCCTTTATCCCGTTAATTCTGAGCATGAGAGTTAGGTCTTCAAAGTATATTTTCAGGGTATCCATGGGTCCTTTAAAAGTTAGAAAGTCTTAAATTGTCTAAATCAAGGCCTTACAAAACACTAACATGTCTTCAATACAGTTTACTAGAAGTATTTCCACCATGTAATGCAGGTTTTTCATGAAGTTTCATTTTAACTTTAAAATTACATACTGGTATTGGCAGATTCTTTGTTTGGTAATATTTAGAGTTGAAAAGTAAGACAAATGAAATAAGGCAAAAAAACAACAACACTGTGACAGGTTAAAGAGGACTGAAAGGACTAGAATAGAGAGGAGGACATAGCAAGCCTACATAATCTGCCTAAGGTACCCTAACCTAGCTGGCACCACCAGCCTAAGACGCTCTATGAGGACAAGGAAAAACTCCCAGAAAAGCCTTGTACAGGAAAAAATGAAGGAGACCTTGGGTGGAACAATTCAAAGAGGGTTAGGCAGTCTGCAGGCAGAATATCGAGAGCACTAAATAATATATGATTGAGTCATGAACTGCTGTGAATTTTGCTCACTACTTGACAGTGGCTTCAAAAGGAAGCTATGCAAGATTTGAAACCCATGAAACCAAATTCAGTTCAAAAGCCACTCACGCAGTTGATATGCAAAATTATGTCCTCCTTGGTTGCCACGATGATATACTCCTCACGTCATGGCATCATGACTGTCTGCTCTCAAAAAAAACTGATGCAGATGCTTTGGCAGCGCTAACCCCCCAGCATTTCTCCTTGAATTATGAACACTTAAGTGTATTAAGGCTCCCTAAGTGCATGAGGCATCATCGCTCTCTTACTCAGCAGATCAAACCTTTAGTGACAGTAATGCCTTTTAGTTGATCACTTGCCATTCAAGGACACCAGGAAAGATCCAGCTACTTGCCCGGTACTGCTAACTCAATAGCTAGCCTAGCCATTCCAGAGTTAGCATTCCATTTTTGGCCATTTTATATGGCTAGTACCTCTAGTTATTGACAACTTGTTTCATTTAGCAAGCCAATTTTTCTATTATACTTCCATCTGATTATCGAGGCTGCTTTTTAAACTGTCATTCATTTTGTGTTGGCACAGACACACCAGGAGTCAAAAGAGCACAGGTAATGAATTATTGTCCCTGTAGTTCACTAACACGCTTTCGCCTCTCAGTAGCATTAAATCTCGATTTGCAAACTATATTGGCGGGAACTGCCAGCTTCACGCATTACAGCACCCGGAATGAAACCCAAATCCTTACTTGGCGGGCTGTTACATTAACATTGTATGGGAAACACTGCTGAATGTAAAATATTATGTGAGCTTTGGTTCACTACTGAACTAAAAAAACGTGTGGGCTGAATCAGAATGTACAAGCCGGGGTGAGTGTGTAGCCCACTACTGTGTTTTTCCAGCTTCCTTGCAGAACCATGAGTTTCGAAAATACAATTCCGAGGATACATCGCTTCCAAATAGTGCAACAGAACACTTACTATATGCACCTTAATTGACCATGCAACATCAAGCACACAGTCCACCTCAAACTTTAGATGCATTTTCTGTTCTTGCGTTCTCAAGAGCTTTGTTCCAAGACAACTTGGGAAGGATGTTCTCAGTGTCAACTGATTTTTGGTATTTCCATGATGGTAGGTTGGGCAGCCCACCTGTGGCACAGTTGGAAACTGGGTTGGATCAGGAGGAATGCTTTTCCTTCGCTTTAAAAGCAGCACACTGTCCATCACTGTGCTCTGGCAATTTTGTGATGGAAGAGAGCACTCCAGAGCGGTTCCGGCAAAAAAGTTTCTCTATTCAAACAAATATACGTCCTAGTTAACCAGTAAGCCTTTCCCGAAGAAAAAACTGTTATGGAGGTATTGAAATTGCCTTCAATGCTGTTCTCCGTGCGTCGGTTCGACATTGGATGGCAATCATTCACACCACAGCCACCTGTATATAGTTAGAAGGTAAGCTTTTGAATCAGATCTGTTCATGCATGCATTGTTTGGTAAAGCCAGGAAAATAGCATTGATCACGCCTGCACCTTGCACTGTGCGCTTTTGACGTGGTCTGAGCTGGCGGACGACGCAAGTGCAAATCTCCATAATCCTTGACACCTAGATGACACTGCGCTGCTCGATTATTACTGACACCCCCCCCCTTACTGTGCCTCTCATCCCACTTAGGCACAGTCAGTTCACGTCACATCACCAAAATACCAATACCCGACATCTGCCATTCACCCTCATGAAAATAGAGCCAACTTTCTAATATATTCCGTCCAGAGTCTATAAATAGCAGCTTTTGGCTTTAATCTGTTAGGGGCTGACAAGCCAGATAGCCAGTCAGTGAATTGGAAGATCAATAGTAACTAAATAGTGCAATGTGAACTAATGTGTTATGAAAATGAAAAGTTGCATTGGCCGTGACTGACAGCTGGCTGCTTTGTTTGAAGGTCCGCAAAGGTTTGAAGAAGCCTAGTGATTAAACAAAATATTTTTCATTGTGATGTTTGTCTGCAACAGGGTATTTCCCTTTTTTTTGTTGAAACGGAGAGTAGAGTTGTATTGATTTTGTTATCTTTCTCCCGCCTGTCATGGCTGTCTGACTAAGAGGGAGAGAGGATTTGACAGTGCTTTTGAGAGACCTGGTAGTTAAGGCTTCAGTCAGTTGCTGATCTGTTTTTTTCTCATCATGGTTTGTCAAAACAAAAGTTTGAATTTGAGTTGAAAAGACTTGGAAGAATATGAAGAGGAGGGCGGATCCCCAAAGAGTCTGAAAGCCTCCATCTCAATATAACTTTCTTCCCACCGCCGCTTACACTGAGGTTTGATTGAGTCAATAGACACTGCTTTGATTAACACAAATCAGCCCAAAGTAGAGCCGCCTCTTTCGTCTCTCCCAGTGAAAGGAGCTGGGTTTTTTTGTTTTTGAGGTCTATCTAATTGTCCCACTCAGTTGTCACCTTGATAGCAGAGCGCCAGGCTTTGTTTTCCAGGGTTTCTAAAGGGCTGCCCGCTCTCTGCCGCCTGCTCCAATAAGCTCTCATTAATCTTCCTTACAGCCTTCATTAAAGCTGCCACTGCTACACCCCTTCCCTCTCTCCAGGCTCCTATCTCCTCCCTAATGCCTATCTCGTCGACCTTTATCTCGGCCCAGCCTGCCTTCCATAATCTCTCGCCTCAAAGCCCAGGTACATCCCCTCCCCTCTTGTCCCTTCATCTTCATCTTTCCCTCCTTCTTCTATCTCCTCTTCTTCGTTATTTGACTCAGCCTCTTTTCCCGTACTTTACACCTTTGTCTAGTGGCTCAAGAACTTTCGAATGACCGAGTCTCACTGAGGGCTTATTAAATTCAATTTGCACCATTTCACTCAGCTTTACTGGTGGTAGTAGCGTGTCGTTACTGAGGTGGCAGTTAAAGTGCATTCCAGTTTGTAGTTGAACCACGCATAAAACCCCACTTTATTCGGGGATTATGTTCCCCTTGGTGCTGTGTTGAACTAGTTGACCTAGAAATGGCTGCTGCTGATCCTCTCCCACCTCTGTCTGTCCGCACATAATCCACATTGAATGCCAATGCGCATTTACTATTTGATGGTCGTCAAAAATTAGAAATAGCTCTCTGATAAATTTGTAGGGGTACTGAACCATGTATTCTCAAGTTTAAAGGAAAGATGCACTAAACACTTTCTCATCCCCATGGATAACTGGCCAAACATAGAGAATGTGACGTCACGCCAAAATATTTCCAGCGCAGATAGAGTTCTCTAATATCACTTGTTCTCTGTTATCACGATCACTGGCCCTCTCCACAGCTGACTGATCATACTTTCATGCTTTTTATATGCCTATACACCCACCTTTGATCGAAAGTAGCAAGTTCCCACCCCTTCTCTGGGGGTTGTTGAAGGTCATTCTGGGAAACGCAGAAAAAACACAGAGTTGGTGTACCTACTAAAAGGGGGTACACCAGAAACTAAATCACACCAGAAAATAAATTACAACACTTAATCACAAAATAACCTATCACAAATTGATGATATCCATCAGTGTAAGAGTATCAGAGGGTGGATTTTTCCTTGAAAGTTATTGCCACACAGTGCACAGTTACAATGAAATGCTTATTTGTGCACAATATGACAATATAAATTCCACAAAAAAATTGATTCAAATAGTTAGCAATTCAAGAAAATATAATATAGTCCAGTAATGAGAGTTTGTTTGGTTTGTTCAGGTCAGCAGGTTCTGGGTCTGGTGGAGAACCAAAGTGATTGGTACCTTGGTAACCTGTGGAAGAACCATCGGCCTTGGCCGGCTCTAGGCAGGGGCTTCAACACAGGTAAATAATTTTGATATGATTTCACTCTTTTCATGATATAACTTTGGACAACTTGTGGTTTCAGAACATATCATGTGATTGTGTTTTTGCCTCTTTTATTGTTTGAAAACCTTTGCTTTCTGAGATTTTTTTCCGTTTTGGTTTACCTCTAAGGACTCCAATCTCCATTTTTCAAAGCTCAACAGTGGGGAGCGCATGGAGTAAGAGAATGTATTTCATGCAGGAAAGGAGTGCATTTGCACAGGCATTGATGTAGGAACCCACAATAAAATAACCAAGTCTTGTTAAAAGTTGCACGGAAAAACCCATTTTCAAAAAGGCGGGAGGTTATAATTTCAGAGCCTCCGAGAACAGCTGATAGTGGAATTGATTGGATTCCATTACACCTTGTTATTATTTTCTCCCGCCTTTCATTTTTTTCCCCTCTCCATCGAATCCAGGTCCATTCCTCTAGGAGACTTATGGGCTATATAAGCTGCTGGTTGGAGCCGCAAAGCATGAGGATAATCTTTTTATTGACTATAACCCAAAACAAACAGCAGTGGGCTTTTCTTTATGGCCCAGTGCAGGAGGTGCTCGGCGAATTTCACAGTGGACGGATTTAGAGAGGAACAGTGAGCCGTTCAAACTCCCTAAACAAGACCGCGTTAAAGGTTCGGGGGTCTCCTGCCCTTAAACCTCCTGTCACTGTGACTCAACCCTGGGACTGCAGATCTTGGAGATGGAATGACATTTTATGTCCCGGCTGCGAGTGGCAAGGCTTTATTGCTAATGCATTACATAGAACAGCAATTTGACAGAGAGGCACCGATTCGACTGTGGTTGGGCGGCTTTGTGGCGATGGCCCGGCAACAGATGGAGCACAGCGGGGTGTGAAAAATGGTTTGTTTGTTCCAATTCGAAAAAAATTGTTCACCGTGTCTCTCCCTCAGAAAAATTGGCCCGTTGATTTTATTTGTACCGGGCAGGAGGATTTTGTTTATTAGCTAGGGAACTGAGAAGAACTCGGGGTGCCAAAAATACAGAGGAGATTTTTCTTTTTTTCCAATGGTTGTTTGGGAACAGTTAACGGATACGCGAGTACGCCTCCTGTGTTAGAATTTCCTGCATTTCCGGGAGGAATTGAACATGTTTTCTACATCCGTAGCCTATGTCTGAGAGATTCTTGTCTTTAACCTTCAGTCTGCAGCTTCATCACAAAAAGACTTAAGTTACCATCCAGAGCCTTACGATCGGGATTTATCACATTTGCTTCCACCAGGCAGCCAGATAGTAATCTGTGTGTTCTTCAAGCCACCTTAATTGGGGCGGCAGGTTGGCATAGCGGTTAGAGAGACCGACCCATCACCGGAGGGTCACTGGCTTGATCCTCAGCACCACCAGGGGGGCACATTCCAGCCGTGAGCTGGTGATTGAAAAATGACTGGTGCCACAGCTACAGTGCCCACCAACACTGGCGAAGTGCCCTTGAGCAAGGCACCTAACCCCCAACTGCTCCAGGCGCGCTGTCCGGTAGCTGCTGCCTGCACTGTCCTCTGACCGGAAAAGTGCATGTGTGTGGGGTGATGTGTGTGTATCTAGTCAGAGGTAGGATGCGAAGAAAGAAATTCACTGCATGTGTACATGTGTTAGTGCCAAATAAAGTTGATTCATCAACCAGTTCTTCTATTTGTGTGTGTGTTCCAGGTGTAATTTTGCTTCTTCTGGACCGGCTCCGGAAGCTGAGATGGGAGCAGATGTGGAGGTTGACTGCAGAGAGGGAACTAATGAGCATGCTGTCTACCTCTTTGGCAGACCAGGTAACACACACACACGCACATCCTTACACATGCATATACCAGTCCTCAAGGTCATAAATAGGTCTTAAAACGGCGATGTGTTCCACCTCAGACATGGTAACAGCATATAACAAGACCCCGGCAAAGGCCCCGCTTCATTTCTAAAGGGCCATTCGGAGCTCATCTAGATGACAGGCACGTTTATGAGATTTTAATTAAACCTTCATTAAATAAAGTCCCGCGAGGTATGCAGTTTGGAAAATGAACGGGGGTTTCGGAAATCGTTTCACTATTCCATCTGCCTTCTGCTGTATTGGCTCCTCCAATGGACTGTCAGCCTCCTTCATCACAGCATTCATTATGTGGCTATAGACTTTTTATGTCTCCCATTAGGAAACCAAAAAACCTTCGCCGAGACCCTCGCTCTGTTAACCCGCGAAGATCTCAAAGTCAGAAGAGTGTCTTGGTCTCTCCGAAGCACATTTCCGCGAAGTAACATTAAGTATTCACTCTGACGAGTGCGATTACATACGAACTAGGAATGAAACCCAAAACATCTGTAGACATGCAGAACACTTAAAAGATTTGTTGCTGCTCCCAATGAAAGGCAGAAGATGAAACTGGCCCCGTAGCAGTTACGTCTGCGTAGAATATTTTATGGTGATAAATTTACTATTTTACTTGAAGTGAAGCGCAGCATTTACCAATCTAGCGAAATCTCTCCCCATTTCTCACTACAGAGCGGAGATGATGAAATGACACCACAGGTCCTTTTAAAAAGTCTAAAATTGTACAAAGCATTAAAAGTGTCTTAAATAGATAATACACTGTTACCATGTTTTGCTGTTTTATTATTTATTAAGTTTCATTGTGATGCAGCTAGAAAAGCAGATAGTGATATTGCATTCAGTGACTGCGTAATTTCACCAAAAGATGAATGGGACAGGCAGTACTGTGTTTTTTTATGTCTTACATTACTTGCACTTCCAGTTGGTCACATTCAGGGTTTTTCCTGGCTCAAAAAGAGGCTTAGGTGGTGCATAAGCACGGCCGGTGTGGCTTTGTCATCAGAGCCAAATTAACACCCCTTCTATTCCAATTTTATGCTTTTATGAACACCCGTTTTTGGCATAGACAAAAATAACATTGTCCTAGTTGAGGCATTCTTTTGAATGCCTTTTAAATCACATTTTATTCATGTTTCCATGGCTCAGATGACCAGAACAGGCACATAGGTTTGTCAGTATTAATTCAGCACTTGTTCCCAACAGAGATCTTTGTAAGAGGCTGGGATCTCTTACTTTGATTCCATCAAAGATGATTACCATTTCCCTCACACAAAAAAAGTATTCCACATGTTATGACAGGATTAACCCAATTTGTTATTTTTAGGGTTAGAGTGAATGTCATTATGCTAAAGCAGACATGATAGAAAATATTTTTTTTCCAAAATGTAAAAAAAACAAAAACAAATTTATTATTGTACTGTTGTTTATTAGTGGGAAATAACATTTGGGAAATAACAAACAAAAATTGTCAGCTGGCTAATTAAAACATACACTAAATAAACAAATTCCTCAGTTGTGTAACTAGAACATACAGTACCTTAACACAATATCCTTATCATGAACAGAGAAATAATATGGAAAAATAATTAGCATTGGAAACATGTGCCTATGACTTGTCAGAACCTTACCCTAAACATTTAATGTCCTGCTGTCCTTTATCTTACACTGCTCATTTACAGCTTCAGAAATTTCATGAGATATGTTCAATGTGTTTATGACAGATTTTAGGTGGACTTCTAACAGCAGTAAAATAGTAATGGTAAACTAGTAAGGGAGGAGGGTCAAATTGGCCTTTCTGGTCCAGGCCTGTGGATGATGTAATAAAAGCAAGCTCTGCCTGTGTGTCTGCAGGACATCTTCAACGCTGTGATTAAACAGAACCCATTCCTGGTTCACCAGCTGCCCTGCTTCTGGAACGTCCAGCTGTCCGACCACACCCGCTCCGAGAAGTGCTACAAAGATGTGTCGGACCTCAAGGTGAGATCCTTCCGCCTCAGCTGTCCACACACATTGCACTTCGTTCACACCAGACCTTGGCCAAACAGTTTTGCAAATACGTTTTACACTTTGTTTTACTGGAACGCTGGCAGATTAGAGGTTAGAGAAGCAGGCCGGACCGTAATTACGCCAGTATGAATCCTGGGACCGGTCAGGAAAAATGAAAGTGGGGAAAAGTGAATTAGTATCGCTGGCCTTTCTTTGAGTAACCACTGTCAAGGTGCCCTTGAGCAAGGCACTAAACCCCCAACTGCTGCAGTAGAGCTGCTATGTGGCTAACAGTAGAAAGCTGTGGTTGTGCTGGTAGTGTTAGTACTATTACTCTAGTTATTATTCATCAGTTATTAGTAACTATTGTTAAAGGCTCCACACTGAACTAGTGAATATCCATTGTTATTGTTGTACTAGTTGCTACTGAATACGGACTAGTAGTTTTTTAATATCTAGTATTTATTTGATACCATCAACATTTTCAGGTTGGATAGTAAATTGTATGATCAACATCTAGTTTAGGCTAGTTATTGTTTGACAAGTATTTAAAAAAACATATGATAAACATAAATGTTTATCTTAATTTAAAATTATTTTACTCACTATTTAATAGCAGCTAGTAACAGTGGAATATGAACTATTGATTAATAAAACGTTACTAGTAACTAATGCATAATAACTAGTAGAATTGGATTAGAGACTAGTACTAATTGAAATAACTATAATAACTAGTAATGAAAAGTTTATATCTAAAATGTATAGCCCCATAGGATTACTAAAACTGACTGGCAAAAATGAAATTATTCATTAGTAACTATTAAATAAGTACTAGTATTTATTGTTACTAGTAAAAGTGAAAAATGACTAGTAAAAACCACAAGTCACTTATACCTAAGAAAAACCATCTATTATATAGCAATTACTTTAGACTTCCTGAAATGTTTTACTACATACTTCATCCTTAGCTCTTTTTACTTGATGTATATCAGCTCCTTCATATATAAAATTCAAAGTTAAATGCTTCTGTTTTTGAAATATTTGGTTGTTCAATATATCGTGGAAACCCGAGTGACACACTTGAACATTGGAATAAGCACCAAAAACCCAGATCATAGTTCAGACAGAAAGCTTCTACTTGATATGGGGGTCGGTCTCTGGCAGCAGCTTGGGGAAACACACAGGAAAATAGGATGAGACCTGGCAGGGGAGAGGAGGGAGACAGAGAGAGGTGTGTTAGCCTGTGTCTGTTTCCCAGCTCTTATAACAGTCTACCAGCAGCAGTTCCTTTCCCCGGGGTAATTCCTGGGTGTTTCATCCATCTGTATTCTAGCTCTCACTACATTCTATCCTTTACTTTTACCCTTCATGTACTGTGATGGTGTTCAATCATCACTCGTATAATAAACTGTCTCTTTAGGCTCTTGTGGTTTAACATCAGGCCAAGCCAGTGTCATTCATGCTATCATCAGGTCAAATCAGTGTTCTGTGTGCTTCACCTCTCAGTGAGTATTCAAGCTCTCACTGCTAGATAGTGATTGCAAGAACGAACATAGCCTGATGTTAATTTTGGGAATACAGGAACCTGGAAGGGGCAGTGGCACACAGGTGCCTGCAGCCAGTGGGCCGCTGTCCAAAATGCCACTCCGATGCCATCTTCCCAAGCATTATGGCTAACCAACGCTAATTGGCCAAGTGCTCTTAAATCTAAAAAAAATCTGTGTTGTTTTTGACAGTATTATGTCAGCAGCTCCTAAATAGAAATTGTATTACTCATTAGTACAAAAATGTCCTTTCACAACAAACATCACTTGTCCTCTTTCATTGACATTGTTTGATGGCTCTAGTACATTTGAGGTATAGGGTAGTGATTTGCTCAGGTAAAATGAAATGTCATGGTGGCTAACATTGTTTATGTATCACCGATGTTTCACTGACTGCCAAAACACAACTTCTCTAGTTTTTCCCATTTTAATGTTGAGCCTCTAGTTAGTTTTGCATATCTAACTGGTGGTCTGCGATGCCATGGCATTGTGCAGCCATGGGCTGCTCCAAGAAAGCAGGAGAGTTCTCTTTTCAGCTTCCCAATGGATGCAGAGAGGTAACCTAGCTAGCATAGGTACATCTTATGGACCAGTAGCAGTGACATATCCATTAATAACAACCCAGCCTAAACCAGAGCTGGAGACTTGAGACTTTGAGCCTATGACTCGAGTTGCAAAAATCAGGACTTGCGACTTGACTTGGACTTGCGCTGAAAGACTGCGCTGAAAGACTTGTGACTTCATGTAGACTTGCACTCGAAGACTTGTGACTCGACTTGAGACTTGTCACAAATGTCTTGAGACTTGACTTGGACTTGAGCAGAGACAGTTAAAAACACCTCTGGCCTCAACACTGAGTCAAACAGGTTTAAAACTGCATATGAAAGTTTTTGTTATGATAAATTAGCTAGTTGTTCCAACGCTTTCTAGCGTGATCAAACAAAACTAAAGCCGTGCTGTAAATCAGTTTCAGCATATAGAAAAGTGACATTATTCATGATTTAGAATACAAAAATGCTATTGACCCCAATAATTTAAGGTGTATTTCATATGAATATGATATTTTAATAGCATTTATGAGGACAGGAACCCCTCCCCCAAAATAACTTCAACTAGTAATAATTTCAGATTTTGTACAAATCTTCCATCATGGACTTACTGTGCCTCGAGAGCCACCACGAGCTAATCTGGACCATCTTTAAGTGTTTTCCTCTGCTATACCTCTTTTGCTTCTATCTAAGATGAGAAGGAATTGTAACAAGATTGGCTTGCCTCACCCCTTGTGTCCCCTTGAGCTACAGTGGCCTGTAATTGACACAAACACTAAAGTCACATGTTCACGATAGAGATGAGTAAGCTAATTCATTCAACTAATTAATTGGTCATGTTATGCTAGGGGGCAGTAAAAACCATACTTATTGCCCCTTGTACATCTTGTTAAATTTATTCTACTCTGAGACAAACCAACTTCTTGGGCTGGTCGCAAAGCTGTTGCTGTGCCACCTGCTGGCCCAGCCAAAAACCCTATTTTGGTGCCATATGAGTGGACTTTGTCATACAGGAGAAGAAATTATGTATCTACCATTGGCTGATATCGTATTTTGTCCCATTTTGTGTACGATGCATACTGTGTTTTCTCTGCTGGCCTTTGCAAACTGAATTTCCTGTAAGACAATAAATGGTATAGTATCATACAACTCTTTCTCTCTCTTTGTGAGAGGGAGGGGACAGCATTACTCAGGGAGTCAAACTGGCAACCTTTTGGCCACAACCTTTTGGCTTCTCTAACTTCTAGGCTACTGCCGGCCGTTGCCGAACCTCATTAATGCTCCCTCTCTCTCTCTCCTGTGTTTCTCTTGCTCCTTTGTCTAGGTGATCCACTGGAACTCTCCTAAGAAGCTGCGGGTGAAGAACAAGCACGTTGAGTTTTTCCGTAACCTCTACCTGACCTTTCTGGAGTACGATGGCAACCTACTGCGCCGCGAGTTGTTTGGCTGTCCCAGCGAGGCCGACCACAACAGCGAGAATGTAAGTGGAACTA
This sequence comes from Monocentris japonica, assembly GCA_900323365.1. NCBI lineage: Eukaryota > Metazoa > Chordata > Actinopteri > Trachichthyiformes > Monocentridae > Monocentris > Monocentris japonica. Next base: position 17,437 of record OOFE01023360.1, on the reverse strand, counting down.
CTTTCTAGGTCTACAGCTGGATAAGCCGCCACCCTGACAGGGTGTACGACTGTATCTGCCACTGCCATGTTGTCTTAATTGTACTGTAGATATTAAGGGTGGTGTTCTAGTGTAGCAGGACTACCCCGGCTACCCCTCCACTATCCTCTGGTGGAGATATTCCCACTCCATTGAGCATTAATGTTTTTTTGGTTCACTGATCAGTCACAGATGAGGCAGAGTTTTCCTGATAGCACATGTATTTGACAAGTATAGTATTGAATGGCGTGCATGTACTGAATGTTGAGCAGTGCTGAAGCGTTGTCAGGATTGTCTCTGGACATTCTTACAAATTGTCCATAGTGCTGCAGATGTGGAGGGTGATGTTCTAGTGTTGCATTAGACTGTGAATCATCGTTGGCTGGTTTAAGCGATTTAATGAGTTAAGTTCCTCAGATGTCTTGTTAACTTTTGCAGGGAATGGGGTTTTCAGTGTGTTTCACGTCTGATTTCAGCTGATTTGCTGTTACCCAAATTAGATAACCTAGAATGTACTCTTCATTATAGATAAGATTTGTCTCAATAGGTTTCTTTTTTTCCCATTAATGCCATACAAAAAGTCAACTGCTCAAGGCTATGCAGAAATATTACTTCATTTGCAGCTGCGATATAGCTGGACTACTATTAGAGTATGAATTATTCTAATGCAAACTGACTTGTTTTGCTTTTATATATATCATGGATGCTTATATTGCTAATGCTAATTTTGGTCTTGGGTTTTATGTGGTGGGCTAGGCTATTGCCTAACATGGGCCTCAAATGTGAGAAACCTTGCTAATGCAGATATGCAGATTAATAGCCTCGTGATTTTTGTCTGCTTATGGCTATCACTTATTTGGATAGGCTAAGGCTAGTATGAATATACATATTTTTAATTATAATTACCCATGGAAATTAGTTTAATTTAGAAATGAGTAGATCTAACTTAGAGTGTAATCTTTTGTGGACTCTGTTGACGTGTGGAGGATCAACATCATATTTAATGGTGTTTGATAGTTTGTGCTTTTAGTATGTTGTATGCGGGTCATTTGGAAAAATTCAAAAAAAGAAAGGAAGTGGAATTTGTTGCAATTTTTAGTATGAAGCAAGCAAATTGGCATAACATAATCATATATCCATAACATGTTTTAGACCATGGCCTATTATTACGCAGAAAAGTATTGTGCTTTTCTTCAAACCAGATATAATGGATCCAAAATGAACCCTAAATGTAAGCCTGAAACAGGAAAATCTCAGGGCATGCATATATATTTTGGGCAAACACTACAGATACTCAGTTTTGGTATTTACCTGCTGACCACATTTAACACAGCTCTGAATTTCAGCTTTAGCGAAGTGTTGAATTGTTCGCTGTCCGTGGTGCTAAATGGTGTATGGGATACCAAACAGCTAGCTGCAGTAAGTCCTCCGCTATGCTCTGTTTGAGGCACTGAAACAAACAACTGCAAAAAATCAGCCACAGGTTATTGGAAGTAATGGAGACTCCACACTGTGAAACAGAAAGTACACAGACACACCGTGAGAGTGGTAGCATACTGCCAAATCCAAAGTCAGAACACACTATCTGGCTATTTAACCGGGCCACCTTCGTCAGCCGGGATATGGTTGCTTAATTTGAGTCTCAGTGGGAGGAAGGCGTTGAGGTGAGGGGGTTAATGGGCCAAACCGCAGAACCCGCCACTCCAAACGGGCAGATTCACTCTCTGCCTGTAGGAGAACAAGGACAAGGTTGGCCAGGGGAAAAACACAACCCTCGGGTCCAGGTCACACAGAGACCTCCGACAGGATATTTAATCTCACCCAGGCCCAGCCAAGCACAGGGAGCCGATGGGGGGGGCAGGGTTCACATAATGAGGTGGCTTTTTCTCTCAGGCACGCAGTCGGGCAGCCCTGTGGGGTCATAGATCCCTCCATCAGTGAGAGGAAGGGCTAGGAGCATATGGACTATCTGTCAGTGTTTTATCAGCCAGGTAGAAGTTGATCCTCCCCTCGCCCCTCCTCGGTTCCTAACGTGCTGAAGGTCACCACTGATCCAAAGTCTGTTTTTTTACAGAGTGACAGGCCGCCACATGCGTTGGAATTATTAACGCGTCAGCTCTGCGGTCAGTTAATTAATCACATTATAATTTTCCATCACGGCATGCCAGAGTCCTTTTTTTTGCCACCATTCAACTCCAATGTGTCCTAACTCCAGGAAATAGTTTGCTCACTCAATTTTTCAGAGTTTGAGCAGTGATTTATATCCCATTAAAGTGATGATTAGCCTAATGAAGTCACTCAGGGATTGGCTCCAGCAGCACACTTCAGCCTGGGGTCCTCCAGGAGCCTCGATGCCACTGCCGCTCAGTCACTCACTAAAACTACACTAATCACACTGTTCAAAGTAGAGCAAAGCCACTACAGACACTTAAGGTTCTGACAACTCCACAACCCTTTTTTTTACTCTTCCAGTAGACCCCCAAGGCGATAAAATGTGGATTTATCAAGCTTCTGCAATTTTAGTAGATTCTGTGTGCAGATCTCAGCTGATGGGTCACTAGCAACTGTGCCTCATCTCAGAAATGGAAAGAGAGCTTGTGTTTCATCCATATATCTCCCTCTCCCCCCTAATTGCATCAAAGTTTGCATTGCTACTTGCACCAATTAATAAATCCACAACTCTGCTCGATCTCCCCAGTGCGTTCGACAGCTGAATCCGAATACTCTTCAAGTATCATTAGCTTGATAGTTGGCCTTTCTGTGGGAGAAGGACATCAATAACAGAGTGCGCTAGCCAACGTTAGCCAAATGCTATTATTATATTGGGACTGTTTGTTTTTGCATTGTTGTGTGAAAATATGTTTAAAGGGGCATTTTTTATAGTTTCAGTAATATATTCAATTAAAATATTCATGAATTGATATTTGATCAGGGCTGCTTTAACAAGGCAGTGTTAAACCTAGATTAGTTTAAGCAGCTCGATGTATTCCGCTTTAAAAAAAAAAAACATTATTTTTATATTCTCTACATTGAGCATGTCACCATTAGAAGTTGTCTTGATTGGAACTCCTCCCTCAACAGCTGTTTAATTGCCTCCAGTGAGCCAAGCAGGGTCCAATATAATGAGGGTGTGAGAATTTAAAGGTGCTGTGTGTAGCATTTTAGCATGAATAAATCATAACCACATTCGTTTTGTATAAGTACTGTAAACAAACGAGACCATCACTGAGAAGATTGGCAGCCTGTACCAGCCTCTATACTGCATTTCATATTGTGTGTCACGGGGTCAGATTTGGCGGGAAAGCTGCTGGATTGCTTCATGGCACATTTAGAGAGAGGACTGTGTTCATCCAGGGCAAAAGAAGGTTTCAGGAGTGAAAGGCAGATGGAAAAATCACTTCTAATATGTTATATATGCAAAGATCTTCCTTGCAACAGGAAGCAGCAGGGTTTATGGGAAATTTTGAGAAACACTAGCACTAACAATACCACTGGCGTGCGATGGAGGCTACCAGTCGCCTCAACAGTGATCTTCTTTTATACCGAGGTAGTTAATTTAACAATGATATAATAATATTTAAAAATGCTACATCTAACACCATTAATCTTTAAATGTATTCAGCTGAACTTATTAACTAAATTTTATTTATTTGAAAAAGCAGATTATTCTTTTCCTGAGAAGTACATTTCAAAGCAAATTTGCGAAACATGAATAATAGGGGCCTTGTTATTTCTCCTCTCTATCTGCAGCTCCAGAAGACGCTGTCGGAGCTGGACGAGGACGACCCATGCTACGAGTTCCGTCGGGAGCGATTCACCGTCCACCGAACGCACCTCTACTTCCTCCACTACGAGTATGAGCCCAGTTCTGACCACACAGACGTCACCTTAGTTGCCCAGCTCTCCATGGACAGGTACTGTACAACACAAAACTCCTGATGCTCCAATGTCCCTCAGTATGCTCAATTGGCAGTCTAATATTACACTGCACTACATACAAGGATGTAGTGGCGAGTAAACCCATCTAAACTCTAAACTTTTCAGGCTGACATCAATCTTTATGAGGTAAATTCATAGTATCGATCATGTTAAGCAGTGCAATTTGATGCAGGTTATATGACTGTAGGGAAAAGGAATAAATTGATACTCTTCTGAAAAGATAGTTCAAAATATAATTGAGTTTTGTTCATATTGATGAATGATTTTACTAAATATGATGATGATCACCGACTGGAGGTCATAGTTTACCATCCTTTTTTTATTTATCACTACATCACTGACTACATAGGCACTGAGCTCACAGTGAGTGACTCAAGGCTGTAAAAGGTCTTGAATTTAGTTTTAGAAGTCGAAATGTTTTGGTTTCTTGGTGAGCTGTTTCAGGCCTAGATTCTGATATTTTTATATTTCATCGCTGAATGTTTTCATTCAGATTTTCTAATTTGATGCATCATCATTTGCAAAAATGCTTGGATGGAAACCCAGCTCGTGTGCATGTGAACACTGAGACAGATACTGTACCACTGAAAATGTTTGTACAACTTGGGCTCTGTGCTTTCATGCTCTCTCTAACTAGAACATTATAGGACAAGATCAGAGAACAGGGATGTGGTACTTGAGTCTGTCTTGGTCTCAGGTCTGGCCTTTTTCCTCCCCAGCACCACAAACAACACAAACATGCATAGTAGGTAATAGTCCTGAAACATTGATTAGTCCAAATCCTATGCATTGATTAGTTGGATCTTGAAGGGTGTAGTGCAGAGTCCCTGCAGATAGAGCTACATCTCTGTTCATCAGTATTATTTTGCATTTGGAAAAACAGTACATTGCCTATTTTGGTCTTGGTCTTGATTGGTCTTGAATAGGGATCGATTTGCTCTGGTCTCTGTTTTGACTTGGTCTCGACCCCCTTTGGACCTAGTCTGGACTCAAACCAGGCCTTGGAATTGATTTGACTAAGGGGGTCTTCACTACAGCTCTGTTGGAGAATAAATTTGGCTCGGTTTGTTGCTGCTGCGTCTCCAGCATCTGTTTGCAACATTCAGAGAGACGGGAGATGGTGATGCATGAGATAGGGGGAAGCCATTGCTCATATGTCATCACCATTTCTGCTGGAGATATCTGTCTCGATGTGTGCTTGTGAGTGTGTTGTTTCGGTCCAGGAAGTCTCTTATCTCCAGCCGACTCAACTAAACCTCAATACAGTGGAACGGCTGCATGCATGAATCATGAACGCAGTGTTGATTGAACATGGAGCATTTTATAAGAGAGGACTCTGGATTACACTAGTTATTAACCTCTGCTTGTCTGGAGTTTGTCTACTGTAGTCCAAAGACGCTGCTATATAAAAACAGCTGTAATAGCCCACGCAGATAATACCGCAGTGATTTTGTGAAGCCCACATAATTAGTCCTGTTTTAGGGAAATTGTGTGTGATTTATGAGTAAAGGCCTTGAGAAAGCAATACAGACAGTTGGAGTGGACTGGAATTTTTAAAACGTGACTCAATTAGTAGGATTAAGCACATTTTCAGTGAGTCTTTACTTCTTAACAGGTTCAGTGATTATTCAAGCTTCTGGCTAAACTCAGAACAAAAAGCTGTGATCATCATTTAATTCGAATTTTTCAGTCGGCTAACCACAGGCAACAAATAAGTTGTCTTTAGAATTATTATTTTGCCTTTTTATGACTTCTGGTACAATACGGAATTATTGCATTCACTTTGTAGTGTCCTGAATACTAGCCACTGTTGTGTATCTCACATAATTGCGTGGCTCACAAATCAAATGTTCATTTAATGTGAACAAGTAGGAACTGGGTCAGAATTTCAAATTAGTTCAGCACATTTCTTATTTCTTCAACAAAAATTATAAATATTATATAAATGTGTAGTT
>OOFE01023360.1:0-11146 GCA_900323365.1 Monocentris japonica | reverse complement strand
CTTTGCCATTTATATGCTAATTTTTGCTGTGTGGTTTCACAGCGAGCGGTGTGCTTGTAAGCAAATTTCTACAGCGAGCACCGTGTTTATGTGAACACCCAATTCCTCTGAGATCCGGAAGGAGCCAATGTCTCTGAGGTTATTTAGTCATCAACGTATCTGCTGCCTCGTCCTCTCTAGGTTTCCCTCTCTTCATTCCTCCTCGTAATCGCATTGTTTTGTTTGAGTGACTTGAGGTTATTACCGCAGCCGTGTTTGAATTGGGCTGAATAAATGTGTAAATTAAAGTCAAACAAGGGATTTTGACTCGTCCTAAGCAGGGAGGACATTGGAATATATTTAATCTCAATAACTCCACAAACTTCACGTCATTTATTCCCTGCCTCTCGCCGATATACTGTGGACTCATCAGCCTTGCGGCGGCATGGTCCTTTAGCCCTGTTAGCTTCAGGCTACATATTTTCCCATGGATACTCATATTTGCCTCAAAGCAACCATCTCATTAGCTTTAAACACACAGAACGCCAAAGGCTTGTGTCGACCCGATTTTGCGACTCGGTATGTATGGCAAAGTGTTGAAAGTCGAGGAAGGATTTAAAGATCATTGAATCTTTGGGACACACGCTCTCAAACACACACACCTACGTTCTCTAATGTCAATAAAGTAGTCTCTATCTTTTGTGCAATTAAATTAGGATGAGCACCTGCATAGAAACCTCGTTTGGATGTAAGAAGATATTGTCTTTATCTCGATTTAGCTTGTATTCATTGAAATAAGTTGTGCTTGTTGCAATCATTTTGCTGTAATTATTTGTTTTTATCTTCAGTACTCTATTTGTCTTATTCTTATCTATATCTTATCCTCTGCTGCTGCAACACAACCATTTCCCCACAGGGATCATTAAAGTTTCATTTTATCGAATCTACAAAAAAAAAGAGTAAAGGTCGGTCGGTAAGAGTGGGTACGTCACTGGGGTTTTGTGAATTAGGCCCATGGTGACTCTTTGGAGGTGCAACAGATCCAAAACCGTCTATACCTGCTGTCAGCACTGATCGGACCAACATTACACTTACACTGCACCTATCCTTACTCTTCCTCCAGACAGAGCATGAAAAGAAATTTCAAGGCAGTGTGAATACATGCAGTCAGTGGAAGGAGCCGGACAGAGTGAGATTGACGCAACTTCAGATTTTTCAACTTAAGTGAGAAGTTCGTCTGATGCAGTAAAGCGAAAGCCAGTCAGCTTCAAGCAGGCCAAATGATACTAACCAATGACATCTGGACTAAAAGTTTAGAAAACTAGATTAGAGGCTTAAAATTAATTGATTCATTGATTAAAATGCAGCGTGACAGAATGAAAAATAAAATGCTGACACTGGAGTATCAACTAATCTACATTGTCTCATCAAGAGAAATGTAAACCAAAACCACTAGTCATAATTGCTGGTCAATTTCCCTGCTGCTTTCTGGTGTGATGCCATCAAATCTGCTTGCATGTCCCATTTCGCTGCTCATTTTTAAGTCAAGTAATCAAATTGTTGTGACGTGAAATTTTGCCTTCTACCTGTCTAAACGCAGGATCAGACTTACAAAGAATGCAATATTAAAAGAGCCTTGTTTTTGTATTGATCTACTTTGCAGGCTCCAGATGTTGGAGGCCATTTGTAAGCACTGGGAAGGCCCCATCAGCCTGGCCCTGTACCTGTCGGACGCTGAGGCCCAGCAGTTCCTGCGCTACGCTCAGGGCTCCGAGGTGCTGATGAGCCGAGGCAACGTTGGCTACCACATCGTCTACAAGGAGGGACAGTTCTACCCGGTGAACCTGCTGCGAAATGTGGCCATGCGGCAGGTCAACACGCCGTACATGTTCCTGTCAGACATCGACTTCCTGCCTATGTACGGCCTCTACGAGTACCTCAGGTAAGATGGGGAAAGAGTAATGGATGGAAATAAGTGAGATTTAATGCTAGTGCTGTTTGAGACCTTGGTAGCTGGCGTTGTATGAGGTCACCCAGTGGATCTGCAGGTTTCAGAAGGACCCACAGATACCCTGGTCATCTGAGACCTTCTGTGAGGTTTATTTTGCCTGAGGTTAATGTTTTGACCTAAATAACCCTTAGAATTGTGAACACAATCATAAATTAATTTCCAGGTTGGCCTCACTAAGCTCAGCTGAGTGCTTCCATTCATGTTAAAAGCAGTTTTGTGAGCCAATTGCAAATAACTACCATGGACTCCTTGTGTGTATATATAATATATATGTGTGTGTGTGTGTGTGTCTTTATAGGAAGTCAGTGGTACAGCTAGACATGGCCAACACTAAGAAGGCTCTGGTGGTTCCAGCTTTTGAGACACTGCGATATCGCTTGTCCTACCCAAAGTCCAAGGCCGAGCTGCTCTCCCAGCTGGACATGGGCACGCTCTTCACCTTCAGGTGAGCCACTTATCTATATCGCTGTATCACTAGTGGTTCTCAACCATGTACCATCGAGGTCCAAGAGTCTGCAGGTTTTCATACCAACCAAACGCTACAGTAGCTGATTTCACCAGTTTCAACTACTTCCTCTTCCAAGTGTGCTAATCAGTGAAATCAGCTGCTGTAGTGTTTGGTCGGAATGAAAACCTGCAGACTCTTGGACCACGATGGCACTTGTTGAGAACCACTGGTCTGTCAGGTTAAGCAGCTGAAGGTCTTAATCAGGAGTAGAGAATCTTGAGTGGCCTGCAAAGATGCAACATATGAATGGGGGGAAATGAAATGAATGAATAAATATTTTTGGAAATAAAAAGCTGAACCAGGCACACCTCAGCATGAATAGACATAAGCAGAATTGCTTTTACAAATATATACATTTCCCCAAAAAATGTTCAAGGTAAATGGCATCGGATAGCCTGGGAAACAAAAAACAATACTCGTGAAAAGCTGAAGGTAAATGTGTATAAATAATGCAATTCCAGACTTCAGTCGGTGTTGTCTTTAAGTATGAGGTATGCAATAGGTATTTCGTAGACACAATAACTCTCAAAAGTTATCTTTTCACTTATAGTGGTCTTTGGTGCTAAGCTGTTATTACTGTTGTGTCTTTGCATTCTACTTCCCAGAGATCACTTGTCAATCAGTACTTTTCCTTGGATTTGAGGGCAATTACAGTCTGTGCTCTTTAGGCCTCCAGAGCCCTACGAGCCCTGCATAAGGGAAATACAGTGTGTGCTTGTACACCAGGCAGTATGGTAGAGGTCACACAAGCATGAGCAACTCTAGGTTGGAGAGCAGTACATTGACATAGCAGGAAGTAGCTCAGTGAACTACATATTTTGTTCAGCAAATTTCCAACAGGTGGAGTTTTGGAGTTTGGAAACACCAGTTTTGCTTGATGAAATCGGTAGTGTACCAGTTTATGCTGTAATGTTGAAATCACGATCAAGATATTGTAGTACACATTATGCAAATTAAAAAAATCTAAAATCATAAAGACTGAAAGAGCAGGACAAACACAGACAAAAAACTGCAGGTTCAAGACAAAATAATTAGACTATGCAAGAGCATGAAGATAAGCTGTGATTAAACATGTGCGGTACCAGTAATTCACTTTGTTGTTGACCGACCTTGAAAAAGAATCTTAATTCCACTGCTGTTAGTTTCTACCATGATGAGCAGCCTAAATCTTTCTATCTTTCAGGATCCAGCTGATTTATGATCAAAAGCAAGAGAATAACAAATCAGTGTCAATATAACTTGTAGCCTCATTTTGTTCATGGCAGAATTGGAGCAGTCGTTTAACTACAGGGATGACTGAAATGATACCGCTATGCAACAAAGACTTGTGATTGAGTTCTGGTCAATAATAGCATCAAGTAAAATATCACGTCTTAACAGTAACTGCTGTGAAACAAACTCAACAAAACAATCATATTAAGCAACAGCTACGAAACGTAAAGACTATACTGCTGGCTCAGCAGAACAGAAATAAATAATACTATACTCTCTAACAGGAATACTGTCATGATAATAAAATTTACATAAAAATAACAATAGACCACTCAACTTAACAGCAACTGCTAAGAACATCAACTTGAAGCCAAAAGGACAACTGGTATTAGTGGCTTGATATGAGCCCCTGTGATCAATGACAGTGTTCACATTAGCATTCACGCTCTTGTTTGGCTCTGCAGGCTGCAGTCTCACAGATTAAATTGTTCAATCTTTGTACTATTTCCAAAAGCCACATATGTTAGAAAAACTCTCACTAACTAACGTGGATATTTTGGATAAAGCCAGACCTTAGCTTGTTAGCTCGCTACCTGGCTAACATCAGCTAGCTCCTGATAACTAAAAATAACTTTATGTAACTGTTTAATGTAAAAATACAAACACCTTATCAGTCTAGTTCATGAAGTGGGGCTGCGACAAAGAAGACTAGCCACCTCCCCCTTCATGGAGTCACTGTAGATTTGCTTATTTACCCCAATGAAGTTTGGCGGGAAAGTTTTCTCCGAGCACAGGAAGTGACTAATCAAAAGCCGGAATGCACACAGCTCCTAAAACAGCAGTGAGCGAGGTTGCACCTCGGCTCTTTTTTCTATAATTTATAGACGCTAAAACTGTTATATACCCATGTAAATTTCAGCTATTGATTTTACAATAGCAGTCTATGGGAATAATGCTCCATTACCTACTGGCCAGGTATGATACTGCAACTTTATTTTTAAAAAAGTGACTGAGGTACTGGCATCGTAAGTAAGACGACTTTCTGGCCCCTTGCTCCTGCTAGGTACCATGTGTGGACCAAAGGCCACGCACCAACTAACTTTGCCAAGTGGAGGACGGCCACCACACCCTACAGAGTGCAGTGGGAGGCTGACTTTGAGCCCTATGTCATGGTGAGGAGAGACAGTCCCGAGTATGACCGCCGGTTTGTGGGCTTCGGCTGGAACAAGGTGGCTCACATCATGGAGCTGGATGCACAGGTAACTAACACACCTCCACTTTTTACCTACCTTAATGTATTCATTTAGACTTTACTCAGGGTGTGCAGGTCCTGAAAAAGTCTTGTAATGTCTTAAAAAGTTAAGTTAAAAAGTCTCAAAAGTTAAGGTCGTGAATACAGTTAAATAAAGCATTGTAAGTCTTTAGAGGTCTGTTGCAGTTGTTTGCTGTGGTGTTTCCTCTGGTGAGAAATTAGTCCAGTCTAGCAGACTTTATTCTAATTCATTCTAATTTGTCTAATATTTCATTTTAACTGGCATTTTAAAAAGTCTTATATTTGTCTTGATAACACTTGTAGACATCCTGTTTACTGCCTTGTAGTCAATATCCTGTTTACCCCGCACGTATCAGGTGTTTTTAAAACTGAACACCACTCAGGGTAAGAATGCATGTGTTCCTATGGTCTAGGGCAGTCTAATCATTCTTTGTGAACATCAATAACTGTTTTCCAAAGCCAGAAACCAGAAACTGAAGACCCAAACTCTAACTGTTTTTATGCCCAAATACTTTGTGCCTTGATTCAGTATCTTCAAATTTGTCCATTGTCATTCCAGAAAATTCTAAGTATTCCGTGTTTCCCCCAGAATTTTATTCTTGTCAGGGTGGAAAAGCCTCTGAAACAGCATTTAGACCATCGTGGCATTCCAAAATTCTCCATTCAAACCCAGACTAATGGAATGCTTTTAGGTGGGTTAGCAGCTCTTTAAGGCAGGGTGAGGCAGGTTTCATTTCAAGCTTTACAGACCAAGACCCCTGAAGCTGTTGAGTAGAAAAGGACGGAACCTCCATTATATCGGTGAGGGAGGACATTGACTGGCCAATATCCAATTTTTAATAAACAGCCAATATAATGAAAGGCCAAACCGATATGTCAGTCTAACCTCACTTTATTCTATGATAATGTTATCCTTTATGAACCAAAAAATATAGCCATATCCACAGAAAACTGGGTCACCTTTACTGTCTTTCTCTGTGGACCAGACATCATAGCTGATAACATCACAGGTTTGTGCCTTAGTTGTCTGGTTTCTGGCTTTGGGAGAGTTCTTCATGCTCACATAAATTGATTGGATCATCTTAGACCTTAGGAGAAACATTGGAAATCATTAATTGAGTGGGTGTTCCCTTTTACAGTGGGATCTAAGGAATCCAAAGTGTCCTTGTCCTGGAGTCCCCAACAAAGTTACAATTGTTTCATTTAGTTAATGAGACCTGAAAAAGTTTCATGACCCCTGAACCACACTACATCTCATTGAATCTCAATTTTCTCCACTATGCTTATACTCATCTAAATCTCCCTGGTCTCTAATGCCTCCATAGCAAAGTCTTGCTACTCCATAGGCTTTGTTAAGTTGAGTTAGGTTTGGTTGCAGAACTCTCACATCTCTCTTGGGATGACCTGCTATGCTTAGCAATAAGATCCCATCTTTTTATAGAAAGAGCCCTAGAATGAGCCTTCATAGAAATGGCCTCCATAGCCCTGTCAAAGTGTTGTGTGAATGTTAGTCATGGTTCATATATTTCTTCATTGGTCTTACACCAAAACAGTGAGTAGGTTGTAAAGTAGTAGTGGCACATGGGAGTTTCGACTGTAATTCGTTTTCTGACTTTCTGTCCTTACAGGAGTATGAATTTGTGGTTCTCCCCAACGCATACATGATCCACATGCCTCACGCACCCAGTTTCGACATCACCAAGTTCCGCTCCAACAAGCAGTATCGGGTCTGCCTCAAGACCCTGAAGGAGGAGTTCCAGCAGAACATGTCGCGGCGCTATGGCTTCGCCGCCCTAAAGTACATGACGGCCGAGAACAACAGCTAGCCACCACTCCAGACCCTCGCTCCCCTGGACTACTAACACGCCCCCTGTGGGCTTTTGTAAGGGGGAGGGCACCAGGAAATGGACAGCTCACGTTTGGCCATCTGGAGTGTTTCAGATACTTGCAGTGTGAGACTGGAGTACCTTGAGCTCTCTTACAGCCTTTGACCCTCAGTATAAACCAGGGGGGGACTCCGAGGGTCATCACGTCCAAATTTTGCCCTCTGCTGGGGATGGAAGAGATGCTAGATCCAGGACCAGATAATTTCTGCCCAGGTATAAAAGCTGTGAAAGACGACATGGGTGACTGCTTCCTTTTAGATTGTTTGGGCCTCGAGGCTCAGCACTAGAATCGCCCTGCTATCTGACAAACAACAGAACTGGACTGCACAGCGGGAAAACCCATAGTGACAGACTGGCTGTTGCCTCGGAAAGCAGACATTCATTGCCTTGCAGTATTTGTAAGACCAGAGACTGAGCTATGGGCTAAGTGTAACATTGTGTGTGTGTGTGTGTGCGTGTGTGTAGGTGAAAGTGTTAGTATGTGTTCCTCCAGGACAATGCTTAGCAAAAAAGCTTAGGGAGAGCTAAGAATGAAGCTTTGAAGCATTGTGTGGCTTACATTATGTCCGCGCGCTGCAAATCGGAACATTTTCCAAGTGCCACGAAATGACAAAAAAAAAGCAGCGGCGGTTTGACTGACAGCACACCCGGATTCACTTTCACAGAAAAATGCAAATCGTCACGAAGCAGCGAGATAAGACAAAGCAGCAGCGCCACAAGTAAACACGTCCACACACATTTCGAAAAATCTCATTTTGATGAGTGACACATACTAAGACATTCAGGCAGCCAGCCAGCCACCTGCTATTGCTTAATTTGTTTCATAGCCGATACTGATCAAAATGAATCTTACTCCTCGTACGACAAGGGAACTTAAGTGCAAGGATGGCCAGAGGTCATACAAACAACTGATATTCAGGGTCGCTCCCTAACAGCCTCAGTGTGCTGATAGGGGATGTTTTAGTCTTTTTTTCTGTCTAGCAGTTGGGTGAAATGGCTACCACAAAATCTCACACCTAACTCCGGTTGCTTGGCGAAGCTATACTGTGCACCAAGAATTGAGGCACCAAATCGTTCAACTCGCTGTTTACTTTTCTTTCCAGCAATCAGTATTATTTATCAGTGTGTTTACAGTCCTGATGTGTGGATGCAGGGGAGTCGTCAAAAGCTAAGCATGGACGGGGGAGGGTCTGCAAAAGGGATTTTAACCCCCAGAACAGCATTTCTATGTAAAGCAACCACTTACAGTGAGAGGGAGAGATGTTCATGGAGATTCTCTCTCTCGTGGTCATGATAGTGGTCTCTCACTCGTGTCCCGGAAAGCTGAAAAAGCAGCAAGTCGGACAAGCTGCAGAGCGACTTGACACAGTCAGGTTTGCGAATGCGTATGTGTGACTGTATGTTAAAGTGTGCGGCTGTGTGTGTAGCTCGACTGCGTGAATGTATATTTGTGTGCGTGGCTTTTGCGAGCGATGTTAATCCCAACAGGGACTGGGAAGGAGATACAGTGTGTAACTAGGACAGTGCTGACAGACATGCTGCTACCTGAATAAAAGCAAATGAGTGAAACAGTGTGTCCGTTTTTTCTTCCTTTTATCAAATTCATAAAATAGATTAGCATAATAAGATGAAAGTTAAGTAAACGTGTCTTATATATATTCTAAGAAAGTGTAAACCAGTGTCTTCTTGGCCTGTTTATATAATCTGAGCGGTGAGGGTGTTTCAGAATGAAGGGCCAGTGGGCTGACCTAACTCCAAATGATATTAGAGCAGGGAGAGTGAAGCACCCAGTTTATCTGCTCCCTAGTGTCAAACTGTCTGCAGCAGAACCATCCTTAACTTCCCTCTAATGAAGGTCCCAGGACATCATTGCTCTTATCGGATAGGCTATTAACAGTTTCGGAGGAGCTGCTCGTTAATTCAATTTAAAATTTAATGCATGAATTTTTGGCAGAGCTTTCGCATCATAAATTCAGAGAATCGGAGAAAGTTAGCCTCGCAATACTGTGGCCTTCTGGTGCCGAAATCACATGTACCATTGATTTCTTTGGTCTGAACAACAGTGGAAAACTTGTTGCATTTTTGTAGTTGCTTCATTTAGGTTCACACTGCTCAATTACAAGCAAACCAGGGCTTGGAACAGCCGTCTCCTTATACCCATAAACCCTTTTGATTTGGGGTCGTTTCCTGTAGTTGGTTCCTATTACGTTCTCACTGCACCACAGTTCTTTTGGAAGAGGACCGAGACCTGTGTTTTCAGGTGTCTCGGTGCGGTTATTTGGTGCCACCCGAGTCCGAATGGCGTTTTTCTTACCTGCCCAAACAAACCAAACGAAAGAAGTAAATGCATTCCCAACTCGCCCGGTGTGAACGTACCCTTAGAGGGCCTGAAAGTAAGGCAACAGCTTAAACCTTTATGTCAAACACGAGGTGGCAAGCGATAAAAGGGAACCTGTTATCCGTCAGAGGAAAAGGTAGCGACAGAAGTCTGACACTGATATTCCAAGTCGCCCATAATGCTCACAGCAGAGTGCACACAAGGCGACATTTCTAGAGCTCTTCAGTATGATCACAACACATTTGGACAAGCGTGGCCTCCCTCCTCTGTGTCCTCAGGCTGGATTACGCTGGTCCGAGGAGCATCTGAGGACAAATCACTAGGGAGAAAGAAGTGGGGATGCAACACATGGAGCCAGAGAGAAAAAGAGCTGCATCCACAGCGGACACTTTTTTGATCTTTATTTACAGAGATGACTGACGTCTCTCATACACACTGACAAAACCCATCATCTTATATTGCTGTCTGTATTCTGCGCTCTTTTTAATGGAGTTATAAGAGTCTGGTGGAGGCGCAGTGTTGATAAAATTCTAGACCCGTAGTTGAAAAGCCAGACGGCTCAAATTTAAGTCTACCGTAGCATCATCATTTGAAGATCATGATGCAAATACATCTATTTAATAACAGAAGTGTCAAATACACAGAAGATTGGTTCACAGAGCTTGTCAAGACCCTAAGGAAAGTTTCAAATGCCCTAATTTGATCAGAATATTGCCTAAGTAAGTACAGCAACATTTGTTTGTTGAAACCCAGACATTGAAGCCCAAAACAAATTCAGGGGCCCGGGACATAGTAAAAAGTGCATTAAAAAGGCAACAAAAACCAAGAACTGCTCTTTTCCAGGAAAAGGTGAACAATAACAAAAACCCACTTCTATTTTCTGCAAAACATACTAAATGTTCAGAAAGATAGGTTCAAAAGGGTGAATCAATAAAACAATCGAACGAGAACAGTGTTCAAACGTGGCCGCAATTCAAGAGAACATCTGGCAACACCCAATATTCTCAATCCTCTCAAACATTACTATCTCCCATTCCTGATGGAAATCATTGGTATGTGGGCTCAATGGTTTACCCATCCTCATTCAGGAAAATGGATTAAGATAGTTTTAGTATAGTGGATGTAATTCTGTGCGTATACTCAATTAAAGCTCAATTGCGAGTCTCCACCTGACTTGCATGTATTCGGACTGTGGGAGGAACATGCAAACGGCTCCCATTTCTCTTGTTTCTACACCTTGGAGTCCACCTGTGGTAAATTCATTTGATTGGACATGATTTGGAAAGGCACACACCTGTCTATATAAGGTCTCACAGCTGACAATGCATATCAGTGCAAAAACCAAACCATGAGGTCGAAGGAACTGCCTGCAGAGCTCAAAGACAGAATTGTGTCGAGGCACAGATCTGGGGAAGGCTACAAAAAAATTCTGCTGCATTGAAGGTGCCCAAGAGCACAGTGGCCTCCATAATTCTTAAATGGAAGAAGTTTGGAACAACCAGGACCCTTCCTAGAGCTGGCCGCCTGGCCAAACTGAGCAATCGGGGGAGAAGGGCCTTGGTAAGAGAGGTGACCAAGAATCCAATGGTCACTCTGGCTGAGCTCCACAGCTCCTGTGTGGAGATGGGAGAAACTTCCAGAAGGACAACCATCACTGCAACACTCCACCCATCTGGGCTTTATGGCAGAGCGGCCAGACGGAAGCCTCTCCTCAGTGAAAGACACAGGAAAGCCTGCTTGGCGTTTGCAAAAAAGCACCTAAAGGACTCTCAGACTGTGAGAAACAAGATTCTCTGGTCTGATGAAACCAAGATTTAACTGTTTGGCCTCAATTCTAAGCGTCATGTCTGGAGGAAACCAGGCACCGCTCATCACCTGCCCAATACCATCCCAACGGTGAAGCATGGTGGTGGCAGCATCATGCTGTGGGGGTGTTTTT